>AWWV01010326.1:0-38876 GCA_001974805.1 Corchorus capsularis
GGGATGTTGTGTTCATACTTTCTCATTGGGTTTGTATTATTCTAGAATTTTACCTTTAAAGTTCATTATTTCTCTTCTTTTCTATTAGGCAAGAAACACATGAGGCTACTTTGTCCAAACAGAGGGAAGACTTGCGGGAATGGGAGAAAAAACTGCAAGATGCAGAAGAGAGGCTGGCTAAAGGCCAAAGATATGTCAACCAAAGGGAGGAGAGAGCTAATGAGAATGATAGGCTCTTTAAGCAAAAAGAGAAGGACCTTGAAGAGGCACAAAAGAAGATTGATGCAGCTAACCAAACATTGAAGGAGAAAGAAGATGATATAAATAGCAGGCTAGCAAATTTAACTGTGAAAGAAAAGGTAAGCTATATTTCTGGTTGAGCTGTTCTTTAATGTGAAAAATTAATATGATTTTTACTTATCATTATTGTTTTGATGCAGGAGTGGGATGTTGTGAGAGAGAAGCTAGAGATTAAAGAAAAGGACTTACTCGAAATTGAAGAAAAGCTCAATGCCAGAGAGAAGGTAAGGTTCTGTAAATGCTTGTTAGACAAATGCTCTCATCAGGGCTTTTTTTGTACTTCATACAATTTAGTGCGTTGTAGCTCTATTGCTTAAAATAAGTTTATGTTCATATATGATTATTCATTTTGTTCTTTTAGTTTTGCTATTCACAGAGTTATACAAGGGCCAGTTATTATTAGTAATCACTTAAGATCACTTATTTGTTGCCTTTTCTTTTGCATTAATTCGCAGGTTGAGATCCAGAAGCTCCTGGATGAGCATAATGCCATTCTGGATGAGAGGAAGCGTGAATTTGAGTTGGAAATTGATGAAAAGAGAAAATCCTTAGATGCAGAACTGAAAAGCAAGGTGATTGAAGTAGAGAAGAAGGAAACTGAGGTCAAACATTTGGAAGAGAAGCTTTCAAAACGTGAGCAGGCAGTAGATAAGAAACTGGAGAAATTTAAAGAGAAAGAAAAGGAATTTGAAATTAAAGTGAAAAACCATAAGGAAAGAGAGAAGGCCATGAGATCTGAGGAGAAGAATTTAGAGATTGAGAGAAAGCAGATTCTAGCTGAGAAGGAAGATCTTTTGAGCCTTAAGGCCGAAGTTGAGAAGATAAGGGTTGAAAATGAAGAAAAGCTATTAAAGTTGCATGAGGAGGAAGATAGGCTTAGGGTAACTGAAGAAGAGAGGTCTGAGTATCTACGCTTGCAATCGGAGCTAAAAGAAGAATTAGAGAAATGCAGGCATAGGGAAGAACTACTTTTGAAGGAGGCTGAAGATTTGAAACGGCAGAAGGAGAATTTTGAAAGAGAGTGGGAAGAGCTAGATGAGAAAAGATTAGAGATTGAGAAAGAGTTGAAGAATATCAACCAACAAACAGAGAATTTTGAAAAACAGAAACTCGTTGAAGAGGAAAGGTTGAAGAATGAGAAGCAAAAGGCTGAGGACTACATAAAGAGGGAGCTTGAGGCTCTTGAAGATGCGAAAAAAACATTTGCTGCCACCATGGAACATGAGCGGTCAGTGATAGCTGAGAGAGCTGAAAGTGAGAGAAGCCAAAGACTTCATGACCTTGAGCTGCAGAAAAGAAATCTTGAGAGTGATATGCAAAGTAGATATGAAGAGATGGAGAAGGAACTAGGAGAGAGGAAGAAGTCATTTGAGGAAGAAAAGGAGAGAGAATTAGACAATATTAAGTATTTAAGAGAGGTAGCTAGGAGAGAAATGGAAGAACTGAAACAAGAAAGACTTAAGGTAGATAAAGAAAGGCAAGAAGTTAATGCTAGTAAGGTGCATCTTGAAGAACAGCAAATTGAAATACGAAGAGACATTGATGATCTAGTGGGCCTCAGCAAGAAGTTGAAGGATCAACGAGAACAATTTATCAATGAGAGAAACCGTTTTATCTCATTTGTTGAGAAACATAAGAGTTGCAAGAATTGTGGTGAGGTGACCTCAGCATTTATGCTATCTGATCTACAATCACTTCAGGAAATGGAGAATGAGGAAGTCCCTCCTCTTCCTAGTTTGGCAGATGATTATATTGGAAATTTGGCTGCATCTGAGAGGCAGAAGGATGAGATATCACCAGTTGCTGCTGGATCTCCAATTTCCGGTGGAACCATGTCATGGCTTCGTAAATGTACCTCGAAACTATTCAAATTCTCTCCAGGTAAAGGTATTGGGCCTCATGCCATAACAAAATTAAATACCGAGGACCCACACTCTGGTGGGGAAGTAAATATGGAAGGCACATCGAAAGTTGAGTATGAGCCAGAGCTCTCGTTTGCTGCTGCAACTGAATCTTTGGACATTCATAGAGTCCAATCAGAAACTAGCACTAGAGATGTTGATGGTGGTCAGGACTTCTCAATTGATAATCAGAGCAACATTGATAGTAAGGAGCTTGAAGTGTTGGGAGATTCTCAGACTTCTGATTTGAATCATGGAAAGCAGCTTCAGAAGAGAGGCAGGCCTAAGGCAAGAAGAACACGCTCAGTGAAGGCAGTTGTGAGAGATGCTGAGGCTGTTCTTGGGAGAGCTTTAGAGTCAAATGAGCTTGAGCATCCATCAAATGGGAATATTGATTCTGGTCTTGCTGATGGAGGAACATCTAGAAATGCACGGAAACGGAACCGTGCTCAATCATCTAAAAGAACTGAGAGTGAGCAAGATGATGTTAGTGAAGGACATGATAGTGTGGCGGCAGGCCAGCCAAGAAAGAGGCGCCAAAAAGTTGTTTTGGCTATGCCTACTCCTGGAGAGACGAGATATAATCTCCGAAGGCCCAAAACGTAAGTTACTAGAATCTTTAGCTCGCATCAGATTGTAGATATTTTTCATCCTTTTGCACCTCTGCATTATTGATAACCCCTTTCTGATATTATTGGACAAGTTACAAGGTGTTTTGCTATTTGGTCCTGTAAGCTATTGTAATTCAATTAATAGTTTGTATGTTTTCGGTCTCACTCAATAAGAGATGAACTAGCCATAGAGTAATGACTAAATCAAATATGTTGCTGACATGATAGGCTTTGGTATATAGTAGGGGATCCAAATTAGACAAAGGTGTCTGTTACTGGTGACTTAAACTAACGTCATGACAGATTCCTTGAATTATTTTTCTTCAAATAGGTGTTGTTTGCTATAAATTGGGTTATATTGCAATTTAATTTAACATGTGCAACCTTGGGACATGTCGAAAAATGGATTTTCAGTATAGAAAACTTCAGGAAGTTTGTAAATAGCCTATTGATATTTGTGAAGCAACTAACAACTGACTTCTGTTTTATGCAGTGGGGTCACAGTTGCTAAGACCATATCTGACACGAATAGAGAGAAGGAACTTGGTAAAGATGCAGGGGATCAAATTAACTACTCCGAAGCTCCCATTCCTGCAAGTGAAAATGGAGCTGCAAACGAGCATGGTGGTGCTGATCACTTTCTGCAACGGGTAAGGGTTTTTGAAAACCGATTTCCTGTACCTTGTGCATGATCATGTTTGGTGGGTGGATATGTATATTGATTATCTCTGCTATGAACAGGCTTCTGTATCAAATAGAAGTAAACAATCATTCTAATTTAAATTGTTATTTGTGACTTGACAAAAAGTTTTGATGCATTAGGGTAATGCTTGACTTATTGACTAATTATTTCTGCATAGTAGTGGTGCAGTTGATTTGATGATGGCATTTAATATTTTTTGTGGCAGTGTGAGACAGCTCCATACACAAAGGATGGTGATGCTGGTGCAACCAAAAATTTGGTTTCAAATGCGACACTAAGTGAGGAGGTGAATGGCACAGCTGAAGGGGTTGGTGAGTATGGTGATGGAAATGACTACAGCATTGAATCACGCAGTGAAGGGCTTAAAGGCGAGGGTGAGGAGGAGGATGAAGAGGATGAGCTCGAGCATCCAGGTGAAGCCTCGATAGGAAAGAAGCTTTGGAATTTTTTTACCACATGATAGTAATGGCAAATTATATTTCCTAGTTTGGCAATTTCAGTGAGAACTTCGATTGTATCTTCTTTTTCTAGGTTTCCTGGTAGGACACCTTGATGTAGTAGTGTGTATTAACAATTTAAATGTAGTTATAACCACATAATCTTGATTCGGGTCGGGTGGGGAGATTGGGCCTTTCCCCCCTTCTTTTTCTTTTGTTAGGGTTCAGGATCTTGAAGCTTTTCTATATTCTTTTGTACTACAGCCCTAGATGATTTGATATAGCAATGACCAGTGCATATTTAATGCTGGACTGGCATCTTCAACCAATTGTTTGTATCAAAATAGTATTTTCTTCTTTGCTGGAGGTATTGTTTTGACTTCTGACAATCTGTCTTCGCCCTCAAGTTGTAAAACATGGACTCCTACTTCTTTCTTAAGGTGATGAAGCCTTACGTTCCACTTGCCAACTCTTAAATTTTAATGCAAAGATCCAAACCCGAAAGATTTACCCAACTTATCCCTAATCAACCCTCCACCACATGGCAAACGACCATATTTTTTACTTTTAATTTTGAACTTCAATTCTTTCAAAAATATATTGAAAAACGAAAAGTAAATCGATTCATAATTATTGCTGATTTATATATTATTTTATCTTATATATATATAATATATATATATATATATCTTTTATATATTTTATAAAATCACGAACACAAAAATTATAATAGGGAGATTTCATAAATACCCTTAGTATTATAGTATAATAATTTTTAATAAGTATTCTTTTTAGTGATTCAACTTTTTTTTTAAATTTTTTTCAGATGATTCAACTTTTTTTATTAATTCTGGCCAAAGAAAACTTTTTTTATTAGTTATGGAAAAATACTGTAAACCAATATTTAAGGCTTTTAAATTATGTAAAGATATTAATAATCCACTATAATTGTAATTAACAATTTACTTCTAATAATTATTTTTGGATTATAATATATTTAATAATAATATTATTATTTATAGTCATGAAACTTTTTATTTTAATTATGTAAAGATATTGTAAATACAAAATATAATTATAATAATTTACTCCCTATAATTATTCGAAATAATTTTTATTTATAATTTATATTTATTTAATTTAAATAAATTATGGGCATAAGGAAAAAAATTAGTTTAATACTTTACAAGTTTAAAAAAATTGTTCTTATGCAGACGTTGTCAAGATTAAAGTTTCCTATACCAAGGAAAAAAAATTGCTGGTTTATTTTGGTTTGGCAAGTTACGATTTGATTTTGATTATTATTCTATTTTTTTTACTTTATTTACTTTACTGCTCTCAGTCTTAGGAAAAAGACACATGACTCAGAAAGTTTAGCTAATCTATCATGAAAAGCAAAAAAAGCACTATTATAATTGGGTGATTTTGTAAAGCAGTGCTTCAATATTCGATAAAAAAAATGGTTTAATACTTTACCTCATCTAACCAAATTTCAGCAACATTGAATTTAAGAATTTGTTTTTACGAGTATTTGAATCTTGTTTCGATTTTAATTAGAAATTAATTTTGAAAAAAAAAAAGAAATACGATATTAAAAGCGTAAAGAGCCCTCCAATCTTTTTGGTATTGAATTTTATGTTTCTATGAGTATTCTAGCCAAAAATTTAGGAGAAATCTTTTGTGTCATTTTTTTTCAAAATTTTAGCCTAAAACATGTACTAACTAACCATCACGGTTTTCAGCTGAAAACGCGTTCTAGGGACCCGCCTCAATTTGCATGATTATTGGCTCCGAGACTACTTGAAATATCTATATTCATCTAATCAAATCTCAGCCTCATTTGATTTAAGGGTTTGTTTTTACGAGCATCTGAATCTTGATTCGATTTAATTAGAAATCAATTTAGGAAAAAATTGAAACACGATATTAGAAGCATGAAAAACCCATCAATTATTTTGGTGTTGACTTATATATTTTTTAAGATGATTGTGGCAAAAAGTTGAGAAAAAAATTTTTCAAGTTAGTTTTTAGCTGAAATCGTGTACTAACCCACATGGTTTTTTTGATAAAAACGCGTTTAAGGGCCTCGACTAACTTTTGAATGATTTTTGGCAGAAAGACTCCTTGAAATATATATATTCATCAAACTAAATCTCAGCCACATTGGATTTAAGGATTTGTTTTTACGAGCATCTGAATCTTGTTTCGATTTAATTAGAAATTAACTCGGAATTTTTTTTTTTAAAAAACGGTATTAGAAGCGGGAAAATCCTTCAATATTTTTGGCGCTGAATTATATATTTTTTATGAGCACTGTGGCCAAAAATTGAGAAAATATTTTTTTTTCAGGTCAGTTTTTAGCTAAAATCGTATACTAACCCTCACGGTTTTTAGCTAAAAACGCGTTTCGGGACACTAACTCAGTTTTGCATGATTTTTGGCAGAAAGACTCCTTGAAATATCTATATTCATCGAACCAAATCTCAGCCACATTGGATTTCAGGATTTGTTTTTACGAGCATCTGAATCTTGTTTCGATTTAATTAGAAATTAATTCGGAAAAAAATTTGAAAAACGATATTGGAAGCAAGAAAAATCCATCAATCTTTTTGGCGTTGAATTATATATTATTTTATGAGCATTGTGGCCAACTTTTAGCTGAATTCGTGTACTAGCCCTCACAGTTTTTAGCTAAAAACGCGTTTCGGGTCCCCGACTCAGTTTTGCATGATTTTTGGCAGAAAAAATCCGTGAAATATCTATATTCATCGAACCAAATCTCAACCACATTGGATTTAAGGATTTGTTTTTACGAGCATCTGAATCTTGTTTCGATTAAATTAGAAATTAATTCGGAAAATAAATTGAAAAACGATATTGGAAGCAAGAAAAACCCTTCAATCTTTTTGGCATTGAATTATATATTTTTTATGAGTATTGTGGCAAAAAATTGAGAAAAAAAATTTTCAGGTCAGTTTTTAGCTGAAATCGTGTAATCCCTACGGGTTTTAGCTAAAAACGCGTTTCGGTGACCCGGCTTAGTTTTGAATGATTTTTGGCAGAAAGTCTCCTTGAAATATCTATATTCAACGAACCAAATCTCAGCCACATTGGATTTAAGGATTTGTTTTTACGAGATTCTGAATCTTGTTTCGATTTAATTAGTAATTAATTCGGAAAAAAATTTGAAAAAGGATATTAGAAGCGAGAAAAAGCCTTCAATATTTTTGAAATTAAATTATGAATTTTTTATGAGCATTGTGGCAAAAAATTGAGGAAAAAAATTTCAGGTCAGTTTTTAGCTGAAATCGTGTACTAACCCTCAAAGTTTTTAGCTAAAAACGCGTTTCGGGCCCCCGACTCAGTTTTGTATGTTTTTTTGGCAGAAAGACTCCTTGAAATATCTATATTCATCAAGCCAAATCTCTACCACATTGGATTTCAGGATTTGTTTCTACGAGCATCTGAATCATGTTTCGATTTAATTAGAAATTAATTCGGAAAAAAAATTGATAAACGATATTGGAATCAAGAAAAACCCTTCAATCTTTTTGGCATTGAATTATATATTTTTTATGAGTATTGAGAAAAAAAAAAATTTCAGGTCAGTTTTTAGCTGAAATCGTGTACTAACCCCTTACGGGTTTTAGCTAAAAACGTGTTTCGGGGCCCCGACTCAGTTTTTAATGATATTTGGCAGAAATACTCCTTGAAATATCTATATTCATCGAACCAAATCTCAGCCACATTGGATTTAAGGATTTGTTTTTACGTACATCTGAATCTTGTTTCGATTTAATTAGTAATTAGTTCGGAAAAAAAAATTGAAAAACGATATAAGAAGCAAGAAAAATCCTTCAATCTTTTTGGCGTTGAATTATATATTTTTTATGAGCACTGTGGCCAAAAATTGATAAAAAAAAATTTCAGGTTAGTTTTTAGCTAAAATCGTATACTAACAATCACGGTTTTTAGCTAAAAACGCGTTTCGGGATCCCGACTCAGTTTTCATTGATTTTTGGCAGAAAGGCTCCTTGAAATATCTATATTCATCGAAGCAAATCTCAGCCACATTGGATTTCAGGATTTGTTTTTACGAGATTCTGAATCTTGTTTCGATTTAATTATTAATTAATTCGGAAAAGAAATTGAAAAAGGATATTAGAAGCGAGAAAAACCCTTCAATATTTTTGGGATTGAATTATATATTGTTTATGAGCATTGTGCCAAAAATTGAGGAAAAAAAATTTCGGGTCAGTTTTTAGCTGAAATCGTGTACTAACCCTCACAGTTTTTAGCTAAAAACGCGTTTCGAGACCCCGACTCAGTTTTGCATGATTTTTGGCAGAAAGACTCCTTGAAATATCTATATTCATCGAACCAAATCTCAGCCACATTGGATTGAAGGATCTGTTTTTACGAGCAACTGAATCTTGTTTCGATTTAATTAGAAATTAATTCGGAAGATAAATTGAAAAAGGTTATTAGAAGCAAGAAAAACCCTTCAATATTTTTGAGATCGAATTATATATTTTTAATGAGCATTGTGGTCGAAAATTGAGAAAAAAAATTCAGGTCAGTTTTTAACCAAAATCGTGTACTAACCCCCTACGGTTTAGCTAGAAACGCGTTTTTGGGCTCCGACTCCGTTTTGCATGATTTTTGGCGGAAAGACTCCTTGAAATATCTATATTCATGGAATTAAATCTCAGCCACATTGGATTTAAGGATTTGTTTTTACGAGCATCTGAATCTTATTTCGATTTAATTAGAAATTAATTCGAATAAAAATTTGAAAAACGATATTAGAAGCGAGAAAAACCCTTCAATAGTTTTGGGATTGAATTATATATTGTTTATGAGCACTGTGGCCAAAAATTGAGAAAAAAAATTTTCAGGTCAGTTTTTAGCTAAAAATCGTGTACTAACCCCTTACGGTTTTTAGCTAAAAACGCGTTTTGGGGCCCCGGATCAGTTTTGAATGCTTTTTGGCAGAAAGACTCCTTAAAATATCTATATTCATCGAACCAAATCTCAGTCACATTGGATTTAAGGACTTTGTTTTTACGAGATTCTGAATACTTGTTTCAATTTAATTAGTAATTAATTCGGAAAAAAAAAAATTGAAAAAGGATATTAGAAGCGAGAAAAACCCTTCAATATTTTTGTGATTGAATTATATATTGTTTATGAGCATTGTGGCCAAAAATTGAGGAAAAAAATTCGGGTAAGTTTTTAGCTGAAATCCTGTACTAACCCTCACAGTTTTTAGCCAAAAACGCGTTTCGGGGCCCCGACTCAATTTTGTATGTTTTTTAGCAGAAAGACTCCTTGAAATATCTATATTCATCGAACCAAATGTCAACCACATTGGATTGAAGGATTTGTTTTTACGAGTATCAATCTTTTTGGCGTTGAATTATATATTGTTTATGAGTATTGTGGCCAAAAAATTGAGAAAAAAGATTTTCAGGTCAGTTTTTAGCTGAAATCGTGTACTAACCCCTTACGGTTTTTAGCTAAAAACGCGTTTCGGGGTCCCGGATCAGTTTTAAATGATTTTTGGCAGAAAGACTCCTTGAAATATCTTTATTCATCGAACCAAATCTCAGCCACATTTGATTTAAGGATTTGTTATTACGAGATTCTGAATATTGTTTCGATTTAATTAGTAATTAATTCGGAAAAAAAATTGAAAAATGATATTAGAAGCGAGAAAAACCCTTCAATATTTTTGGGATTGAATTATATATTGTTTATGAGCACTGTGGCCAAAAATTGAGAAAAAAAATTTTCAGGTCAGTTTTTAGCTAAAATCGTATACTAACCCTCACGGTTTTTAGCTAAAAACGCGTTTCGGGATCCCGACTCATTTTTGCATGATTTTTGGCAGAAAGACTCCTTGAAATATCTATATTCATCGAACCAAATCTCAGCCACATTGGATTTCAGGATTTGTTTTTACGAGCATCTGAATCTTGTTTCGATTTAATTAGAAATTAATTCGGAAAAAAAATTGAAAAACGATATTGGAAGCAAGAAAAATCCTTCAATCTTTTTGACGTTGAATTATATATTTTTTATGAGCACTGTGGCCAAAAATTGAGGAAAAAAAATTTTCAGGTCAGTTTTTAGCTAAAATCGTATACTAACCCTCACGGTTTTTAGCTTAAAACGCGTTTCGGGACCCCGACTCAGTTTTGCATGATTTTTGGCAGAAACACTCCTTGAAATATCTATTTTCATCGAACCAATTCTCAGCCACATTGGATTTAAGGATTTGTTTTTACGAGCATCTGAATCTTGTTTCGATTTAATTAGAAATTAATTCGGAAAAAAAATTGAAAAACGATATTGGAAGCAAGAAAAATCCTTCAATCTTTTTGGCGTTGAATTATATATTTTTTATGAGCACTGTGGCCAAAAATTGAGAAAAAAAAATTTCAGGTCAGTTTTTAGCTAAAATCGTATACTAACCCTCACGGTTTTTAGCTAAAAACGCGTTTCGGGACCCCGACTCAGTTTTGCATGATTTTTGGCAGAAAGACTCCTTGAAATATCTATATTCATCGAACCAAATCTCAGCCACATTGGATTTCAGGATTTGTTTTTACGAGCATCTAAATCTTGTTTCGATTTAATTAGAAATTATCTCGGAAAATAAATTGAAAAAGGATATTAGAAGCGGGGAAATCCTTCAATATTTTTGGGAATCGTAAGTTATATATTGTTTATGAGCATTGTGGCCAAAAATTGAGGAAAACAATTTACAGGTCAAAGTTTTTTAAGCTGAAATTCGTGTAACTATAACCCTCACAGTATATTAGCTAAAAACGCGTTTCGGGACCCCGACTCAGTTTTGCATGATTTTTGGCAGAAAGACTCCTTGAAATATCTATATTCATCGAATAAAATCTCAGCGACATTGGATTTAAGGATTTGTTTTTACGTGCATCTGAATCTTGTTTCGATTTAGTTAGTAATTAATTCGGAAAAAAATGAAAAAAGATATTAGAAGCGAGAAAATCCCTTCAATATTCTTGGCATTGAATTATATATTTTTTATGAGCATTGTGGCCAAAAATTGAGAAAAAAAATTCAAATTAGTTTTTAGCCAAAATGGTGTACCCTCACGGTTTTTATCTAAAAACACGTTTCGAGTCCCCGGCTCAGTTTTGCATGATTTTTGGCAGAAAAACTCCTTGAAATATCTATATTCATGGAACCAAATCTCAGGCACATTGGATTTAAGGATTTGTTTTTACGAGCATCTAAATTTTGTTTCGATTTAATTTGAAATTAATTCGGAAAAAAAAATTGAAAAACGATATTGGAAGCGAGAAAACCCATCTATCTTTTTTGCGTTGAATTATAAATTTTTTATGTGCATTGGGGCCAAAAATTGAGAAAAAAAAATTTCAGGTCAGTTTTTAACTGTAATGGTGTACTAACCCCTTACGGTTTAGCTAAAAACGCATTTTGGTGCTCCAGCTCAGTTTTGCATGGTTTTTGGCAGAAATGCTCCTTGAAATATCTATATTCATCGAACCAAATCTCAGCCACATTGGATTTAAGGATTTGTTTTTACGAGCATCTGAATCTTGTTTCGATTTAATTATGAATTAATTCGGAAAAAAATTGAAAAATGATATTAGAAGCGAGAAAACCCTTCAATATTCTTGGCATTGAATTATATATTTTTTATGAACATTGTGGCCAAAAATTGAGAAAAAAAAATTCAGATAAGCTTTTAGCCAAAATGGTGTACTAACCCTCACGGTTTTTATCTAAAAACGCGTTTCGAGATCCCAGCTCAGTTTTGCATGATTTTTGGCAGAAAAACTCCTTGAAATATCTACATTCATAGAACCAAATCTCAGCCACATTGGATTTTGATGTCGAATTATATGTTTTTTATGAGTATTTTAGCCGAAAATTGAGAAAAAATATAGTTGGTGTCAATTTTTGAAAAAATTTTCGAAATCTTCTACTAACCATCACGGTTTTTTGCTAAAAACGCGTTTTAGAGCCACGACTCTGTTTTGCATGATTTTTGACACCGAGACTTCTAGAAATTTCTTTATTCATCTAATCAAATTTCAGCCACATTGGATTTAAGGCTTTGTTTTTACGTGCATATGAATCTTGTTTCGATTTAATTAAAAATTAATTCAGAAAAATATGAAAAACGATATCAAGAGCGTGAAAAGTTCTACAATCTTTTTGGCATTTAATTATATATATTTTATGAGTATTTTTCTCCAATAATTTAGGAAAAATCTTTCGGGTCATTTTTACTGTCATGGTTTTTTGCTAAAATCGCGTTCTGGGGTCCCGGCTCAGTTTTGCATGAATTTTGCCGCTGAGGCTTCTTGAAATATCTATATTATCTAATCAAATCTCAGCCATATTGGATTTAAGGATTTGTGTTTACAAGCATTTAGATCTTGTTTCTATTTAATTAGAAATTAATTCAAAAAATATGAAACAAAATTTTGATTAATTTATTCTCAATAATTTTAAAAAATTTAGAGATATTTAATCTTTTCAAAATTAACATTAAAATTTAGAGAAATTTAATCTTTTCGAGATTAATATTAACATTATATTGCACAATATGCAACTTATAATATGTTTCAATCAAAATTTCAACCCTAATGTGGAACACGTGACTAATTACTAGTAATTAATAAATATGTGTTTATAAATACTGATAACTTTTACAGTTAAAATTTTATTATCACCAAATGCTTTTCGAATTATGAGATTTATATTTTTGGAAACAAGGAATAATACAAAAACTGTGTTACTTATATTATTAGGGTGATTATATGATACACCGGCGGTGTAAATTTTGAACTCCACAAGCGGCTTGTGGAGTTGACACATGTCCCTTTTTTGAATTAATTAAGTTTTAAATATTTCAATCTAGTCCCTAAGGGACACATGTCACCCTTTAGGACCCGCTTGTGTAATTTTCTAAACTCCACCGCCGGTGTATTGTATAATTTGCCGTATTATTAATACTAAAATAAAATAATAATAGTACTACACATGATCTGGCTATGGGAAAAGGGGGTGGTTAAAACCTTGCTCTTTGAGCAGGGGATTAACAAAAATACTGAACCAAATTGTGGCTCAGGACAGGAGGTGCAATGAGCTATACATTGGTAATATATACGTTGCATGTTGTGACATATTCCTACTCTTTTTAACTGTACAATTGAGATTTTAAGCGCTCTGACCAATAACTGAAAAACTGGCATTCTTCGTTTGTAGCCTCTTCCTAATGTTTCAGGGCTCGCTGTGCCAAAAACTTTTCAAGTTCATGCTGCTTTATGTCCCTATGAAATTGAAAACCAAATAAATCATTAAATTGTTTCTAAGGGGAAATCATTTTGAGATTTGTTTAGGCCAGAAGAGTTTGGATCTTGGTACGTATTATACCTGCAGCGCGGTACGTTGCAATCAGATTCTTGACAGTTCCTGGAATGCAGTCCCAACATGACCCAAATCTTCTTGCAATAGAGACAACCGCCAGGAACTCGAACTGAGCAGATTCTTGCATGGTGGAATAGCTTTCTGATGAGACTGCAATTAGGGTAGGAGCAGGAGGAGGACTGACATTCACTGGCATGAAGCAAAACATCCAGCACTTGTGCTTTCTGCACCGACAAGTACGTTGGTAATCAAAATCTAATTGCTCAAGTTATAATGTATAAAGATCAACTGATCAACAATAACCTAGCAGTATCAGGTATGAAATTAATGTCAGAATCACTGCAAAAAGCACACCCTGAGAAGCTCACATGCATGATTTCTGAATAATAATGGGATTATGCATAAAAAATAAAGACTTTAGAAAGTAGCAGGCTACTAAAATTCATGCCAATCCAATGTTTTACAGTGGATAATATCTTCATACCAGTAAATCCGTCATCTCCAACTCTCTATCCTCGGTTGCTACATTAACTGCAGAATAATGCAGAGCCAACTTATGATTATGCAACGAACAGCCATCTCTCTGATAGCATGCAGCACAAACAACAAAATTTGGACAGATCTCACAGAGCCAGCACTGGTCTACTGGTGTGTCCTTGTAACAAATAGTGCAGGTATTCCCAGCAGTCATCATGGATGGATTGTGAAGGTAATGTAGGATCATCATTGAGGAATACTTGGCCCGACGAAGTGTGTCAAACTGATAATTGTTCTTCTGACAAAAGTTCAAAAAACCATGCCTATTTTCAAATAAACCACAATCCACATTGACATCCTTATCATCAGTATCTGAAGGCACATCATCCACCATAATCTGAAAAGAGTAAGAGATATTGTTGGAGTTAATTTACATATGCATAAATATTCCAACCACTAATTTATAAAGGAAAAGACGACTGGGACTAGATATTAACCTTTTGCAGTAAATGCTTTTCCCCATTACATAAAGTGTGGGTGGATTCCTCGTAGATATTGTGCTCTGCATCATGGCACCTGCAACATGAAATGAACAGTAAAGAACAATGAATAAGTTGCACACCACAAAAAGCAGTGTATATGCCAAACAACTGTATAAAGGTTATAGGATTTTGGGCATAGGTAAAAAAATGGAAGCAAGATGAGAATGATAATTAATTTTATAGAAAGAGCAACAAGGACCACAAGCATATTATATTGACATACTTATGTACTTCGGTGCTCTAAATTTTAACCAGAACCAATTATTAACTTCTACCAGTCATATTTTAAAATCTGTTTTGGCACAATAAGGAGTTATATTTTAAATGAATCCAGCAAGCCAAGGGTACTCATAACTTGATGCCACAATAGAGTTCGAAGAAGAGGAATAAAGTGCCAACTAAAACTGCCAAAGAGCATTTTCATTTTCAAATAAAGAAGAGGATAAAGAATAATGACCTCTCACATAGCTGAAAGCCTTTACATAGACTGCAAAACCATCGCCATCCAGATAATATAGCTCTATGACAATGTCTGCAGACAAACTGCAAATGGGCAATGATGAAGTCCTCTTTGATGGGTAATATATTTTGTCCCAGCTATCAAAGTGAACCAAAAAGGAAAAAAAAAAAATCACATAATTAGTTACAAGCATATTTGCACAGAACAAAAAATTGGATACGATGAAATGGCATTACTAAAAGACCTAATATAGTAAATTTTCACAATTACACGTCTCACATTGATTTTTAAAATCTTCCTTCTACTTTTAGTGTGCACCAAGAAATTGGGAAAAACTAAAGCTCCTTTAATAGGCATCAAAGGAGCTGGCCAAAATAAGATGAGCTAACAGAATATTAAATAACGGTTTACAATGCTGGCATTTAAGGGGCAAAAAAGGCCATCAGATATAGTGTAAAATTTTCATGTCTCTGTGTATATGGGTATCCTCAAGCACACCAATAAGAAAGAGTTAAGACTCGAAAGTTTGATCCATGCAATAGTTTTAGACAAAATTAGAGTGCAAGCTAAGAAAAAGAAAGTCTATCAAATTCTTTCATGATGAAACCTGGACATTAAACTATCATGTGGTAGGTACTATAAATCCAACAATAAACAAATAGAATGAAAGTTTCTAGGTATTTGTAGGAATTCGTTAACCGAAAGTTTTCTGAGAAGAACCTTGTACACACTAAGAAAATCTTAGTCCAAAATCCCTACCTAACCTTCTTTATGAACCCTATAAATTAAAACTGCAGTGAGTCATTCAGGCTAGGGTTGGTTTGTTTAAGAACCAGGCCAGAAGTCTGAAACTCAAGCATGGTCGATTAACTGAATAGACAAACTGACTGGGCTGTTCAACAACTAAATTTGCAATTCTAAAAGGGTAACTGTTCTAAGTAAAATAACTAATACTTGTATTAGACAAGGCTAAGAGTGGTAGTTTGTAATTTTCTTTTACCTTTTGCATCAACAGGATATTCTTAGTGGCATCACCAGAAGGATTCGTGTGTCCCATGGCTTTCAACATTCTCTTTGACATAGTTTTCTTGCCCATCTTTTTTGAGTCTTCAGAACTTGCTTTCTCGATATTCTTGAGCACATCCTCAGCAGCACCAGACCAATAGTCACCATCAAAATAGGGCAAACGTGCTGCTGTCACTTTGGAGTTGTATTGCCCAGTGGAAACAAAGAATTGATCGTATAAATTAGTCAAATCAACCGCTACTTCCTCTTTAGCAGCCTTTCGTAGCATTGATTGATACCTGTACTCACACATAGATACAAGTCAAGATAAGTGCACAAACTAGGGTACACAAGCACACACAGGTAGAGAGACATATATACTCATGCACATACAGACAGACACAAAAGAGGCGCACATGAGAGAGAGAGAGAGAGAGAGATACCAGTGCCGCAGCTTATCAGACTTTGGCGTTTTCTGAATCTCTGGGTGGCAATATAAGATATAGTCTTCTCCTTTTTGCGGTGGACAAGCCCATAAGTAGCAGCTTGCAAACCCCCGTTTCTTGCAGTATTCAAGGTATCCAATCTAATAATTAAAACAGAACAGAAAAGCAAAAAGCAATCTCAGTGATCCACCATTAACACCAATGAGATTAAAAAGTCATAATAAGTGGAGCAAAACGGGTAATATACCAATATTTCATGGTAAATAACAGTTCGAAGAGCCTCTCCAGCTGCAGTTTGTGTCTCAGGCCTAAAATACTTCACAGAATCAAGATATGAGATATAAACACACCGTTGATTTGGGTCACTGCATTCTGAGCCAAACTCCTGCGCATACATGCTAAAAAGACATACATCTACCCCTCCAATCCTTTGAAACAAAAGAATAACCTGAAATCAAAAAGTCAAATTTCATAGTTTAGAGAAACTCACATAAAGCTAGAGATAGATCCTGAAAGAGACACAAACTATAGCTAAAAAAAAGACTATCTTAAGTCTGGTAGAAATCACTCTATCGGTAAAAGTTTAAAGTTCTCATAGTTTCAATATCTTACCTTTGACTTGTATGGGAATTCAACAGGGTAATTCTCATTCTTCAGTATATCTAAAAGCTGCTTCTTCACTTTTACAATTTTGTCAACAGACAAAACCACTCTCACAACAAGGCCTTCTACTTCAGGAACCTAGTGAACAATAGAACATTACACACCATATGAAGCAGCTAAACAAGGAACTAGCATTAATGAGCATAAAAAAGATGCAATGGTCTAAACATGAAAAAACAACTCACTCTGATAATATTTAAAAAAAAAATGAGAGTAAGAAAGAAAGAAAGAAGGAGAAGAAGAGAGGCTTAGAAAGAAAATACAAACAAAAAGGTAAAAGAAGAAGAAAAATCAACAGAAATGCATACTTTTGGGCTTGCTTGAAAGCTGAATGCATGTTAGAACAGACAACGGACACTACACTTATATTACAGTTATTTCTAACCATAGAAAAATTAAACATTTTAAGGTTCATTTTTTTGTTTAAGACTAGTTGCATGTATTAAATGAAATAAGGGCTAGATAATCTTTCATCATCTTTCCAGTATTATTTCATTTCACTAATAAACTATATTTCTCGTCTGCATGTCATTTTCAGTTATGATCACTATTCAGTAACACTACACTATTATATCCACAACGCCGCCAAAAAAACTAAAAACTCAGAGTTGTCATCTTACCTCATCAATGCTCTTTCCTGCAATCCTTGCTTTCTCTTCTCTTTCTTTTTGAAGACGCGTAAAGAGTCTTTTCTCTATGTGATCACTAAGCATGGTGTGTGGGAGATCTTTTGCACCAAAAACAGTACTCGTTAATGGTGGCATCCGTTCTCCATTTTGAATTTGTTGTAAGC
This sequence comes from Corchorus capsularis, assembly GCA_001974805.1. Taxonomy (NCBI): domain Eukaryota; kingdom Viridiplantae; phylum Streptophyta; class Magnoliopsida; order Malvales; family Malvaceae; genus Corchorus; species Corchorus capsularis. The sequence goes on from AWWV01010326.1 coordinate 17,780, forward strand.
AGCATTTTGGGCAGACGAACTGAGCTTTTCCTTCCGTATCATTTTTATCATTAAAAAGAGCGCATATCTGGTGTTGCCACCCTTCGCATTTATCACACTGAACCCACTGCAGGAACAGGACAACCATATGAAGTGAGTCGATCAACTTTTAGGACTACTATGGAAAATTATATATATATATATATATATATTCTGTATTAGCCTACCGATTCTTCAGCTTCCTCATCATTCTTCTTTTTCTGAAGCTTCCCCCTGGAAAAAGCAACCCCAAATAACATGATATTCTCACCCCGAGCTACCTTGTAGCAAGTGGTACAAAGACAATGTTTGATGCCATTTTCTTCATGTGTGCTGTAATAGGTTGCGCTGCGTCTGATACGATTACTACATGATGAACAATATATTGGTGCTGGGGCAAGTGAAAGCTTATCTGTTCCACATAGCTGACATGTGTTCTCACAGTCAATATTGACTATTCTGCTTCCCCTGTCTTTCTTTGGTATATCCTATTTGAATAATTAAAGACATGTTAATGCCCCTTCACTAACAAATGCAGAGTTCATGCTTTATAAAGGGTAACACTAGCAATTGTAACAAAGAGAATAATTTCGAGAAGACAATATACCTCAAAGAATGTAACATAAAACACCAACTGCTTAAATCACTAAAAAGATTGGTGCTACTCTTATGCAGCTTGGTCAAAGTAATGGGCATTATTACATTAATTTACATGCAGTGATAGAGTATGGGAAATTATAGGGCATGTCCATAACACCAAAAAGAACAATGGCCATAGGCATGAAATGTCAAGGAAACAAAGTTTCATGCAACAACACCCTTACCGCAGCTTGCTAAATAGTAGAAAATGGCTGCTAAAGATTCTCTGGCCCCATTCATTTCAAAATTGTAGGAAATAGAAGTTTTTCATAAAATATTTGAATGTATGCAAGTATGCAATCCTTCAATTGGGTGATTTAGTCAAATTAAAGCATTTTAACAACATTTTGAAGTTGATGATACAGTATAAATATCTCCATCAAGGCAGTAAAAGAATAGGAAAATAAAAGCAATAAACAAATTAAAGCACAAACCTGATCTATATACTGCCTAAGACTTGATATATGTTCCTTTATTTGCTGGGCAGTGAAATTTTCAATTAAGGACACACCCCTTATCTTCTGACTCTCCAACTTTATTTCCTTTCCAAAATCAATTTCTTGTGCAATGGGCTCATTCTCGATTGCAATCTCTGCCTGGTTAGAATTAGTCCTGACTTCAGTTTCTCCCCCTTCACAAGCAGCAGGCAGTTCCACTCTACAATTTGATTGCCGTGCAATGAGCTCATTTTTAAGTGCTGTCTCTGCCTGGTTAATTGTAGTCCTGGCTTCTGTTTCTCTCTCTTCAGAAGCAGGAACCACTTCTGTTCTACAATTTGATTCTTGTGCTATGAGCTCATTCTCCATTGCCATGATCTCATTCTCTTCACAACCAGCAACAAGTCCTTCAGAGAAGCTGGGCAAAGTGTTGAATCTTACATTGTTAGGGTCATAAATTATATTGTCCCTTATATTAATACCATCTCTGAAGTCCACATCCCCTTCTTTATGACTTCCATCAATATATGCTTCTAGCTGTTTAAAACTGCTGACAACCACTTCTGAAGGACCTGGTAAAATCTCAGTAGCCAATGTAGGACAATTATCTGCATCATTGTTACCAATCTCTTCAGTGCTTGTAGAATCTTCTATAAGCTTTGGTAGCAATTCCATGTAAGCTTCCATAACCTCAGAATTAATAGATGCAGGAGATTCTGGCAGTTGCTGCAAAGGTGGAAGCTTGGGATAATCTGATTGAACCTTCAATGGAGCTGCTGCACAATATATACCATTCTCAGGCAAGCTGGAATAAGGAGGATTTTCCACTTTCAAACGCTTCAACGAAGGTTGCATGGTTTCTGAACTGCCATAGCTGGGCTGGAAAGAATCCCCATCAGTGGAATTTCCTGCACGACATCTTTTTACATGTTCGAAGAATGGATGAGCTTTATTGGTGATAGAAGTATACCAAACAGGACCGCAAATGAAGCAATCAGCATCATGACAGCCATCATAATGTGACACGAATGAGAAATATAGTTCACATTTACATCTATGATTATTCTTGCAGGCTGTTGAATGCAGATAGTTAACAAAAGAAACTCGAGGATCCCCTGTAATTGCCACTGATTTCTTGTACCGAACATATCCAAGCAAAATCTTATACCAAACAGCCCAATCCAATAGATTCCTTAAATCTTTCTTTGATTCTTCTGAAGGTAGATGAGCAGCAGTTATTGCCTCTACAGGAAAGTAAGGTTGGTACTGTCCAGTGTAAGAACATTTTGCTTCAGCCTGAGATGGTCTATAAAACTGCATGTATGGAATGATAGTTGAACTAGCCATGCCTGTGTCCACACCAGGCAATATATCAGACACATTAGAAACCATCTGTAAAAGTTGCTGTGAGCTGTCTGAATTTGCTTCAGAGAATGCCAAGGATCCTCCTAGCATAGGTGAAAAAGCCATGGTATCAAAGCTCTGATTCTTCCCCAGGCAATCTACGTAATTCACCATATTTATTTTATCTGATACAATTCAAATGGGCAAAAAACATATATTAGTATTAGTTAAGAGGAAGAGGGAAAACAGAAGAAGTAAAGGTAGGAGTAGGAAAAATGTCCAAAGGATGAACAGGTACACAATGAATCTTCAGACTTAAAAACAATTATTAAGAAAAATAACACAATGTATCCAAGCAGCGAATGAGCTATGTTTTATTGAAAGAAATAGAAAGTAGAAACAGGAAAGTCTGCAGAAAGAAAGACATAAAAGATTTGGATCTTAGTCATAACTGTCAGAACATACCATCATAAAGATATCCCATTTGAGAATGATCTAGGAATGATGCTTCATAATTATGTAGTTGTTTTCTCTTAGCAAAAGCTCCCCTGCTTTCAAGAGATCCAACATTAAAAATACCCTGCCCACCATGACAAGTACTCGTAGTGGAGACCTGTTTCGGAGTAAGAATCATCTTGCCCTCAACTGGCATTATTCCAAAGCTCAAATCATTATTACTATCTGGAATGGCATATGTAGCAGCTTGAGCCTTAACTCTTTCACCAAAGAACTCTGGAGAATAATATTAGCAGAACATCAGATATTCAGATTATAAATAGAAATTTATCAGTTATTCAACAAAAGTAAAAATTTGTGAGGGCCGACAGCTTTTTATTGAAGAAGTTTTGGCTGACAATTGAATAGTATCATCATAAACCGTTTTCATGTAATTCTTGCATCATTTAAGACTGAAGTTCTGCTGTTCAAGCAATCTTAGTTATGCAATCATTAAAGTTTCAATTTGACCAAGAAAACTCCAAGCAGAATAATTTTCCGAGTAAATACCTGGGACTAGCTATCATTTGAAATGGTAAAACAGTTCCACAAGAGAAAAGATTAAGAAAAATTGGATCAATCAGTTCATATTCAAAAACCCATTTTCCCTGCCATAACATAAACTGGTTTCAACAACAAAAATAATTTCATCACAAAGCTTATCTCCTGCTTCTAATATCTCAATTCAATCACAGATTAAAGCATATATTGCAAAAATATTAAAACATTTAACATCTGCAAGCCAAAAAAAAAATCCCACCATGTAATTAGTAATCATGGAGTTCAATTCAATTTATTAAAATTAATCGACATTCAAAGGTCTTACAACAAAGTCCAGCATTTTCCCAAAGCTCCCTCTCGCAGAACTTCAATTGTGAAATTCGAATAATCTCAATTTACAAAAAAAGGAACAATTCAATTTTGCTTCTGACTAAGAATAAGTGTATTTACATACAAAACCCAAGATATAATTAGTCAAAATAAAATTCGATTCATCCAGGTTCCAAAATTCGAGTTAGGGTTCATCAGCTCCAATTCTCTTCCGCTTCGTCATCATCGTTTTCTTCAATTAATTATTAATTATTAATTAATTATATCTTTTTGCCGGTTTTCACATGGAGACAATACGACAGCGTTCCACAGTTCCAAAAAATACAAAAACAGTAACCAAAGTACCAAACAGAAAACATCGAAACAGAGACTAACGACGCAAACAAGAAACCAACGCGACGACAAGACAAGAACAGAAACACAGTACTTGAAAATTCAAAAGCTTTGTTATTTTTTTATTTCTCTCGTTAATTTGGAAAGATAATATATAATTAATTAATTGGTGATGCGAATTCCGGGAGAAAAGCTGAAAATTCGAAAACCCTAACCCTAGAAAAAAAAGTAAAAAAGGAAGGAGAGAGACGAAAGAGAAAAGAGGTTGACCTGATTTCTTTACTTTTGTCTATCGCTTCCCTCGACTTTCGCAATCAAAGGTTGGTGGGTTTGGGAACTTTGGGGAATTTGGTGGGGCCACCCAGAGCAAAATATATAAGTTTGACGTTTAATTCTGAGTGAGAGGTACTGATATATAGCACAATTTATTTATCTAATAAACCCTTATAGGATTATCAATTGTGGGTGGGCCCTTCTTTCTTTTTATTTACTGTACTAGTAATTCAGTAATTCTTTTTACGCGAAAATTTTTACTACTTCATTATTTATAATCACCGTCTAAACTAAAAGTATTTTTTCTTTTTTTCTTTTTCGGTAAAAAAGGTACTGCCATTAATTAAACACTAAAATTAATTTTTCTTACTATATATGTGTATTTATTTTTATTTATTACTAAATTTTGTGGTATTTAATAATAAATTATTATTGGCATCATCATTTTTGATATAATTGGCATCATCTTTTTTTGATAGGAAACAAAAAAAATATTATATCATGTAACTAACGTACACTATATCGCTCGGCCAAAAAAAAGTACAGTATGTTGCACTTGCTGCTAAGTTTTAAATAAAATAAAAAAAACCATGATCCGTCCTAAAAACTCGAATAGATTAATTATTTAAACAGAAAGTAAATAGACTCCTAAATGCATTGATAATAATGATATTATTATTATTACTATTATTACAATGTCGCCATTTTTTCTGTAAGGAAAATAAACTTCTTTAAAAAGGTCAACTACTTAAACACAACTAAAACTTAAAAGTGAACTAGTGATAATTACAAATACAACTAAAAAGGATTTTTTGTGGGGGAAACTAGCCACATTGTAAATCCGTCTATGAATAGTAAGAAACCATAAAATCTGGTGACTGAAATATTAAAGTTACAACACTGCCATTCCCACTCACCACCTGTGATGTCGATGACTGCTAGACCAAGATGAATAATCTGGGTATCTGCTGTCCAATCTTTCATCAATCTCATTTTCATGTCTTGCTGAACCATGAATTCTAGGTGGAGTACGCCGATCCGACGGTGAGTACCTTGTGGAACCATATGAACCATGACTTGCAAAATCTTCATATACTAGAGGGCTCCTTCTACCCCTTTCAGAAAAGGATCTTCCCAAGGTTGGGCTCCGTGGCCTTGGAATATGATCTCTTGGACTTTGAAAACTATAAGGAGAATCATAATTACCGTACCTCGGGGGATAGGATGAGCTAATTCTAGTGTCAACCCCTGGAGGCCCTTCGTCATCAAGATCGCCATAATACCGTTGCTCGTGATGATGTCCTCTGCTGCCAGATTCAGATGAATATTGTGATCTATGGTGTGACCTACTCCTAGATGATTCAGAACTTGAAGGACCAGGAGCCCAAAGTTTTTCATCTGCCTCTGCAGGGATTGGAGCATTTATTCCCGGAAATTCAGCAGTCATTTTCAACTCTTGCTTAACATGCGGTGTCGGAGTAATTTCCCCATCTTCCTCTTCTTCATTGGTTTCTCCATCCGCATATATTGAAATTCCTGATGGCTGATCCTCATCATCGACAGCTAAAAATGTTTCAAGATAGTCAATTTCCAAAATAGCTCATAAAAGAATAACAAAGGACAAGTCATATTTCGGCAATGCTCAACCTGCTAACACAAAGAATTAGGGCAAACTAAGCATACAATAATTCTATCTAGAAACAGTGGTTTGAGATCACAAAATAGTTAAATTTAGAGCTAAAAAGCTATGCCATTCTTATTTGGCCTTGAAGTCAATAGGATCTGTTGCCTTCTTGTCCTTGCCACATCAACAAAATATTTGCTTCCATTTTCAACCTTCCCAATTATTTTCTGCAACTAATCAGTAATAGTTTATTCAGGGCAAACCCTCAGATACGATGGTGCAAGTAGTAGGGGTGAATAGGGTGGGATAGCTGGCAAGGCCCTTCATCAGACAGCAGATTGAAATTTCTCCCAATCGGTAAATAATACTGCACTGCTTTAACAGTCTAAAGTAAATACAAAGATTTAAAATAAAAGTCTATACATGTGATGCATCTACTTACCTAGATATCCCGGTGGATACCCAATTTCTCGCATTCTGTTAAGCCAAGGTGGCGGATCAAACTCCTGTAGATGCAAATAAATAATAATTTTAAGGGCATAAAAGATGCAGTCGAACACAAGACAGAAACAACTTAAGAAGACTTTGAAGACTGAAATAAATATAAAGACATAAGTAGAATAATTAGTCTCCTACATGTTAAGCAAACAGACATATGCTTCCTACATGTTAACCCTAGATTTCCAAGGCCAAAATAAGAAGAAAGGACAAACATGACTGGACTTCTTACTGCTTCAGCAGCTGAGCACTAAGCTAAAATTGATGGTGCACACTTCCCCCTGCTGAATTATTACATACATACAATACATCCTATTGCTTCTGGGTTGTTAAATAAGTCAATTATCCATACCCATTAAATTAGACAGGTAAAGGCGAACTTGTTGCTCAGTAATTTAGTCTTGAAGTGAATTAGACATGTTTGTCATTAATGCTAATAGGGTAATACGGGTTTTCAGAAACAGAGTTGAAAGCTCGTTGATAATCCCCATATTCTACTTAGCATACAAAAAGATATTGGAAGAAGAATCTCCAACCAACAGAGGAAAGAAAACAGAAAATCAGGCTTTCGAACTGGATAATGGTCCTTTTAAGGCCACAACTTATCAAATCTATAACAGCCAGGAAGTTTAACATACGACCAAAAAAAAGCTTTTCAATTTCCGTGTCATAATTTTTTTTTTTTAGAGAGAGAGAAGGGCAGGGAAGGGAGTTGTATAGAATAGAGGGAGCATACCTTGAGCCCCAATAATTGCCGTGTCTCAGCACTAAGAACACCTGGCCTTAGATCATCATACTTTCCACCTTGAGGGTTCTGATAATATCGAACTGCATTGCGAGAACCGGTATTAGAATTTCGTTTGGACATCTTGCGTTGCTTTCGAGCAGCATTGACAGCAGCATTATCACGAGGCTTTGGGCATTGCTTCAGGGAATGACTATAAGAACCACAGTTGAAACAACGGGAAGCGTCATCTTTTATCTCTAGGCCTCTACAAGATGCAACACAAATGGTTAAGAAAACATAGACATTTTAGGTCATGCATAAATCAAGCTGCATCATTATTATAATTAGAAAGCCCAGATGAGCATTTACCCTTCCAAATTACTTGAACCATCTGTTGAAGTCAAGCCCATTGTATATCCACGATCATAAAGAGGCACAACGTTACTATCCAGTGGGATGAACTCTTTATCAAATGAATTCCTTGTTTGCTTGTCTATCCAAAATGACTACAAACCCCCAAAAGGAAAAAATCAGAATCAAACAAAGAAAAACAGAAAATATTCATAAACTCTCATCCAATGCTCTTTTACCAAAAGAGTATTTAAACCTTGAGCAGCAGCAATATTCAAAAAAAGTTCTTAAGAATACATCTTAAGGGAGGAACAGTTAAGGGTTTTACTGAGTAAATAATTGAACAAGACCACCAACTTCAAGATAAAGCAATCATTTTACCCCTTGTTTAGAGTTTAGATAATGAAGAAAACATTACTACATGATAGCAGATAGCAAATGACAATAAAAAAAATAATACTAATAAACCAAAATCATATCTACTAACTCTATTCCAATTACAAAATCATAAATGCAAACATTGATCAAATAAAACGGAATGTCTAGAAGGCCAGAAAAGCTAACCACAGCAGAGGGCTTCTCTGCACCAACACATAAAGCAGGAAAGTACGTCTCTTCTCCTGATTCAATTATTTCATTTTCATCCTGAACAGATCAAAATTAGAGTCAGTCGCACTTAATTTCAAGGATAGAAGGGCTGCACTATATAACGATGTAAATGCATGGAGGCATGCACGTGCACAATTTTGTCCTCAGGCAATCCATCTATGCATATTCACTTATATGTATACATTACTGACACACACATCCCTCAAGGATATCCACTTATTAAACAAGTGTGCATGCATACATCCATCAATCAACATCGACATAGACATCACCTAGGCTTTTACTTACCTGTTTGAGTAAAACAATGCAATTTCTTTTTCCTCATTTGTGAATATTCTTACCCCATAAAATTTAGAAAAAGAAAAGATCGACAAGATTCAAATAACAAATGCTTTCATAGGAGACAAAGGTTCAGATATTCCATCACTTCGAAAGAAATGATTGTGATTACATTCAAAAGTTCTATAAATCAAATTACACATTTGAACATAGAGGGACTAGATACTCAAAATACTCGACAATTTCATAACAATACCTAATTCAGTCTAAACCATAGGTGTAGTAAAATATATAAATTGCCAACAGACAACAGGCTAAAAGGGTTCTGAAACCAAGGCAAGCTAATCTAATGGACAAGAAAAAATAAAAAATAAATCCATTTTCTCCCCTCAGCTCTAGATTAGACAGAGGCTTTAATTATTGAGAGGAATGGAAGGAGAAGAAATTAAAAACCATAAACACAGACTTACTTGGGATGAAGAAACATGTTTAGCTTGCCACTCTGACCATTTCTGCAAAAGTTCCTCAAGCTTCTGTTTACTAGCTCTGGAGACAACAATAAGAACATAACTAATAAGACTGTAAAACAGTTCTCATAGACATGTACTTTAACAAGTCCTTTGCTTGTCAGCAAAACAGACTTCAAGCAAAGAAAATAAAATAGACCAAAAAAAAGCATGAAGATTCTAAGTCTTCTTCAGAAGTAACAACCCTTACTCCAACCCTAACCTTGTTAAGAAATTATACACAATATGAACAGAAGGTTGCTGGTCATCAAATGTCATTCGGGGTCTCTTAACACTGGCTATAGCATTTTAATTATGGAAAACAATAATAATCATATTGTAGGCTGAATAAAAACATTATATCTGCAAATAACGAATGGCTTTATGAAACATAAAACTACCAAAGCAGAGCTCTTGCATTAGATTTGGCGAATACAGAAGAAAGTAAGCTTATATAAAGCAGGATACGAATACCATCCATAATGTGGTTCTGGATGGGACTTCCATCTTTGATTTCAAGACGCCGCTTTTTGGTATACACTGAAGAGCTTGAGCCATCCATTTTCTCTTCAGCCGTAAATGACTCGGAGTGAGCTACAAAACTAACTTCATCCAATTTTTCTTCAACTCTCACAGTCTCAGTTATTTCATCACTTATTTGCATGTCAGAGGAATTGTCTGCAAGGGCGTTATCTACATCCTGTTCCACAATCAAATTGCTCTGGGGATTAGCACTATCACTGTCATTCAGCTCTAGGCTCACCACCTTTATTTCACCATCTACAGTCCCAGGATTCTTAGGTAGAGAATCCACTTGACAAGATCCATCATCCAAATCACGAAGTTCACCACTCTCACTTCCAGACCCAGATTTGCAAGAAGCAGGAAGGTTAATTACATCCTCACCTTCCATACTTGCTGCAAGAAACAAAACCCATTATTAGCATACTACATATTAATCACCTATTGATCACCATCTTACCAACTAGCACCAGAAACAAAGAGACTGACTCTTAAAGAGTGGTCATTATTGCCAATCACTTGGTTATTGCTTCGGAATATTAACCAAAAGCATAATCGATAATAACTAAAAAAAATAAACACAGTTACAAAAGCAAACCAAATAATATTTCCAGTTTCTTAATTCAACAAAAAATATCATTAATTTTTCAACTCAAGCAAAGCGAACAAAGAAGAAAAAAAAATGAAAAACACAATAGGCACTTTACCTGATTAATTAACAGAGCAAAAAAGAGAATAATATATAACTAAAACTCGATTGGAAGCGCATTCAGAGGCATTTAATTCAACAAATCCAAATAAAGAAGCGCATTCCAAAGATGAAAGAATTTTATAGCAACAGTTCAAGATTAAAGGCCCAAATTAACTTCTTTTGCCTCTGTGAAGAAAAAGCAAACAGATTAATTTTCTCAAAACTTTTTATTTAAATTGAGAAGTTAGTGAATAAGAGAAAACTGAAGAAAGAATCTTAAAATTGTGTCTGCAAAAGAAAAGGCAAAGGGAAAAAGAGAGAGGAAAAGAATGAAAATAGAGTGTTTTAGGGTTTTTACCTTTGAGGAAGACGAAGAGTTGAATCAGCAGGCGGGCGGATCTGTTTAGATTTTCAATGAAAGGGGAAAAAAAAGAGGCGCTGGCTTTTCTTTTATAGGTGTACGATTTATTTCAATGATTTTTTTTTTTTTGTATGATTTGGTTCGTTATCCCTCAGAGAGGGGGGAAAACAGACTTAAAACGAGAGAGTGAGCTAGGCGGCGATCCAGTGTCTCGCGGACCATGATATCCTACTCTTTTTCTTTTTTCTTTTTTTTATCTCTCATTATCTTTTTTATTATTTTTTGAGGAAAAAAAAATTTCTTACAAAGTTACAAACCGTTTTTTATATATTAGGTCCATAAGCATGTTTGTATTTCCTAATAGTAGATAATAAGATTGAGGTAAGTCAACACATTACATCAAAAAAAGGTAAGTCAACAGAACTCAACTTCAAAGTCCAAATTAATGGGGTTATAAGGTAATGAAAACTCATAATGCCTCTGCTTACATCATCAGATTTCTTGATAAAAGCTTGAAATGGTAAGGCAGATAAGACCTGGAATTTTCACTGATTATAAAGTCATTCAGATAATAATTACAGCTGCAATTTTGTCCTCCGTGTATTTGAGGATGTCGGAATTGGAATCTTACAGTCTGGTTTCTAGTTTGATGAAGACAAGGTCCTCCTCCTCTTCAACCAAATGCTTCTGCTACTGCTAGGCAGGGATTCCACCACCTCTTCCTCATGATCATGTCGTGATTCTCGCTCCACAGAAAGAGAATTCATGTACCCTCTAGAGCAGGAGCTAGATGGCTCTGATGGACTTCTTCTGCTTTGATATTTTCTTCCAAGCTGCTCATCTTCACTTGAACTTTCAGTTTCAATGGCTGCCTTTGCCTTGCCCTTGTCAACAGGCTCCTCCACTTCTTCATAATCTGAACTAGTCGTTTCCCACTCATCACTGCTGCTTTCTTCAGAACAAGTGTTGCTTAGAGTGTGGAAAAATGTAACACTTTCTTTCTCTGCCCTTTGGAAAGAGTAGCTCCTTGATCTTCCACCATATAATGGAAGCAGAGATTTTGATTTTGAACCTGCTCTATCCCTTCCCAAGCTGTAGGTTGTCGAAAGCTTTCTCTCGATGCCCTGCCTTTCTCGTACCAAATCGCCAAGTTTTTCTATTGCTTCATTGGCCACTGCATCCTCTGCAGCCTTCTGTTCAAGTTCTGTAATTGTTCTATCGAACTCTTTCTTCTTGAGTTGTAGACATCTCTGAAAGACCAAAATGCTTAGTCAAGTAGGCAAGGCACACAGGAGTAAAATGTAGATATCATGAAAGTCTTCATTTACATGTGACTAAGTTTAGTTAGAGGATTATTGTTTCTGGAAAAATCAAATATAAGTGCATATAGGCCTCAATAGCTTTATCTTTTATGTTCATAAAAAAATATATCAATCTGCAATTTTCTGGCAACCTCTCCAAGTACAACTTACTCGCTTTTCTAGAAAGCGCCCGAGGTCTTGATCTCGAACCTTCTTTTTCCTCCAAAAGATGCAACAGAACCGCACAGCTGCAGCTAAAACTACCAAGAGTAGGGACTCCAAGAACAAGAAGAGAAATATAATCCTTTTAGTACCTGGAAGAGAAGTGACAATTTGGCCATTTTTAACTCCTTAGCACATTTTATCCTAGATGTAATTTGAGTTGCAGGGTTACCTGTGTAAATACTGAGACGCTTCCGTGTTCCCTGGGAGCAGCTAGATGCAAGCTTTTGATCTGGTGACATTTTAAGAGCCTGTGTGAACATACTAGTTTAAAGAAGCAAGAAAACTTGACAGGCAATTCATAGGAATAGTTACCCTTGCTGCGACAAGTTAGCGGGTTGCCTGTCTCTACATCAATCGCAAAAACCAGCATGTAAGTTTACAGACATCACAGTGCAATCAAAGATTTAAAATGTTCTTTGTTTAAGTCATTTTGTTCATAGGCACATGTTTATACAATTAAAGATGCATTGACATGATCAAATGATTCAAGTTTCCTTTTGAAATGGACAATGATGTTCACAGGGCAATATTGACTTTGAAGTTGGGATTAATAAAAGTGAAAAAATCAAGTGATAAGAGTAAGGCAAAGAATCTCACGTGAAGCAGTGGCAAAAGCAAGAAGCATGCCCTCATCCAGTACAAAATTCTGCAGATCACTCTTAGAGAGTGAGGATAGAAGCGGTCCTAATGGAAACAAACATCGAAACCACTCAATTTGTATGTTGAAACTTACGTGTATGAGAAAGGGGGAATCAATTGAACAATCTAAATAATGATGATAAAAGAAAAAAGTTAATCACCATGATGACTTTCAGACCAATAGGTTTTGCCAGTAGCTGGAACCATCAAAGTGAAGACTGAACCTTTTGGTTTCATTGCTGAGACATAAGTATATTGATCATTCGTGTGAATAACCTTTCCCTCCATTTCTGTCAGACAAAAATATATTGCATAGCCTGAGCAATCAAGAAAAGGACTAAATTGGATCACATAATCTAATGCAGCTGCTTTTGGAAATTTCTTGAGAGTCCCAGTGGGTGAAAATGAGTAGAGGAATCCATCCAATGAACCAATTGTTACCCAACCTGTTGTTTTCAACAATGAAAATGAAAACAATAAATTTGAGTTGTTGATGAGCAAAAACAGAATCATAGGAATAAGGCCACAGAAGGTATAAGTTGACAAGAAGCTAAATATGGAGAAAAACCTGACCACTAGAATCAACCACTGGTGAAGTTTCTGCAGTACTTAAAGGCCCGATGCTGTTGTGCCAGAGGACATTTCCTGAAGAAACGTCTAGCGCCAGGATTAGAGACTTGACTGGTATAGTAACATACAAGCGGCCATTATTTCCCGGGGTAACAGTATAAACCTTATCAAATGAGCTTAAGTCCTGAATCCATTTACAGTGAGGACTACGAATCGACATAGAATACAGTTCCCCTTTATTATTTGAGATCTGCAGGTGCAAAAACCATAAAGACATACCCCGAGGAACCATGTAAACCCTTATTAAGTTACTAAAACATTTGCACTCCTAAAAATGGTTTTTGCCAGTTTACTATATAAAAAGAAACTTCATGTTCATAGTAGTAATATTGAATGCTAAATTGCCATTTTAGCAAAGCAATTAGAAAACTTGATTGTGAGCAGACCTTACATAGACAGTAGCCTCACATTGATCAATGACCGGGACAGAAGCAAAATAACAATCTAGAACATCATTCTTGCAACCTTGCTTGTAGCCATACTGATTTAGCACAGGTCCAGCACTCCAAAGCAGTTGACCGCGCGTCATGTATGCAAACAAGCCCCGGTTTTTAACATTGATAAGCACAATTGAACTCAATGTGCTGACAGCAAGGCCAATAACTTCATCTCCTCCCAGCTGACCAGGTCCAGGACCAAACAAAACTTGGCTTGCGGGTTCTGAAGTAGCAATTTTCAAGGTATTGATTTTAACTAGTCTGTTTTCTGCAATCAAATAAATCTGCCAACATCTTGGGAAAATCAACAAGCACGTGGTGCGCATTTCAGAAAGAAGACCATATTTTAAAGTGAACGTCACTTACCTTTGCTCTACCCCCATGAACGGGGGCTTTAGACATGTTGCATTTGAAACTCAAAGGCAATGACCAAGCAATGGAACCATTATTTTCAAATGCAAATAACATGTTACCGGAACAAGCATAAATTCGTCCATCGTCTCCGATTAAAGGTTTGGAAAGCCTATTAGGAGTTGTGAAATGTGCTTGACCTGACAAACAAAAAATTAAGAAATTGTTATTGTAGCATATGGTTGATCATCAGTACTGTGCCGAGACCAGAGACAAAAAGAAGAAGAAACAGATACGAGAAAGGGGAAAAAGTTGCTTGATATGAAACATTATCAGTAGATTACATTACAGAGAAAGAACCTGAAAACAAGTGCGTATAAGGAGGGGAATTCAGGGGCCATGTGGACTGAGAAAACCTGAAATCAAAAGCGACGATGAAGAAGAAAAGGAGATGGATTGCAGGCATTGTGAGATTTGTAAAGGAAAGCAAATGGTTGATTTCGACACAGAGAAAAGAGATCATATGGTTCTGGAATTCATATATTATGTTGGCGAAAAGGGAAAAAGGAAACGGTTTCTTAACTGCCTTGGTTGTGGCGGGATTCAAATTTTGGACCAATAATTTGAAGATAGCCCGAACGGCCTAGTGGCAAGAGGTTGGGAGTTCACTAAACCCCACTCCTCTCCCTCCCCCTCATAAGACAAAAAATAAACTACAATGCCCATTTCCCCCAAACTTTCACAACAAAAGACATTTTCCCTTCTAGTAACTTTTTTGTCACTAACATATATAAGAACAAAGATTAAACCATTTTTTTATTTTTTGTCACTATATATATATATAAGAACAAAGACTAAACCAAAGCATGTATGTAACCTACTAAATCCATGTATTTGAGCTACCCATCCGAGGAGGATGGGGTGCCCTTTCGGGCTCCCTTCTAGTAACTTTTAATATTTGGAACTTTTACCTTTGAAGTATCAAACTCATGATAATTTCCTCCTTAAACTTTTAATTTGAAACTTTCACACATAATCTATTAAAATCGAGACAATTTTTCCCTTTAAATTGGCCAAAAAATGCTAATGTACCATTATGTCACATCAGCAATTTTTGAGTCACTCAATGGAATTGTTTACCTTCGAGAGGAAATTATCCTGATTTTGATAGTTTAGAAGTTTTAAGAGGCGTTTGTTTACCCAATTTTTTGTTACTTTTTAGGGAAAATAATTGGGTGGAAACACTTTCTATGGTTTGGTTGGTTTTTACTAGGTGAGAAAATAAAATTGTAGGACACCCACTTTTCTTCTTAGATGGGAAAGCACTTTCCTATAGGGGGTAGAGAAAGTGTTTCCCTCCCCTGATGGATAGCACATTTTACCCCTGAATTTTAATTTTTAACATTTTGCCTCATAAACTTCAATTTTAGAACGTTTTGCCCCCTCGACCTAACGGTACCGTTAGGGGTTGTTGAGCTATCGATTCAATGAACTTGTCTCTTCCAACTCGCCTGCCTGCTTTTGCTGCACGACCTTAGCGCACAGGTCGAGTTATACCGGTTGTTGGATAAGACAAAGTGAGGGTCTGAAAGAGATAGACTATTCGGTTTTGGCTGACGTGACAATGCCACGCGGCATTGTAGGCGTCTTGATGGTGTCGTTAGTCTGAGGGAGCAAAACGTCCCAAAATTGAAGTTTAGGAAACAAAATGTCCAAAATTAAAATCTAAAAGGCAAAACATCCGAACGCTACAAATTCAGGGGAAAGGGTATTAAATCGCTAATTAACCATGCAATCTAAACCGAATGGCATCTCCGATCTACGTATGTTAATGATTCAAGCTTGTTTTTTTATAAAAAGACGTAGCAGAAAAAAAAATGATTTGAAGGTGTCAGTATTTGAAGGTGACAAGTAACACATTTCTCCTAACACGTGCCCATAGCTTGTCCGGAAAACAGAAATTTTCCTCCACCGACTCACCCTTCGTGTCATTTGCTAGGCTGCTGTCTGCTGCATGCTACTTTCCCCACATTCTGTATAAATATAGCACTAAGCACTTAATCAAATGCCTAATAAGTATATAAACAGTACTAATCTCAAAATATATTTGGTCGATTAATATGGAGATGATGAGGAAGCTGTTTGGGATGATGTTGCTGCTGTTTCTTGTATTAGCTTCGCGTACGTGGTTAATTTCTAAACTCTCTCTTTTTCGTTTTTCAGCTTTGATTTAATTATTAGTAATATAGTAAGTATATATTATATGGCGTTGGTTAAATAATAATGGAGGTATTTTGTTACTGATATATATGTAGAGGAGATGGTGGTGCCGTGCGAGGCGAGGCTTTGCCAGTCACAGAGCCATGGATTTAAGGGAGGCTGTTTGAGCGATCATAACTGCGCTTTGGTCTGTAGAAATGAAGGTTTCTCTGGCGGTCAGTGTCGAGGCTTCCGACACCGCTGCTTCTGCACTCGCCGCTGTTAATTATTACTACTCCACTCTAACAACTACTTCATATGCATGCATCCGGAATCATATATGTATTAAATAAACTCCTCCTCTTTAGTGTTTTTGGAGAATTGATCAAGTAGTAATATTTATTATTCTAATTTTCTTATTTTGTTTCTTGTTTGTAGTCGTCTATAATTTTGGCCCCCCTTGTATCTATTTATTTAAGAGAAACGTTATGCCTTCAATTTGGACTGATCTCACTTTCATATTTTAGCTTTGACATTTTTATAATAACCCTTGGAGATCAAAAGGGTTATATTATATGGTTACATTGGTAAAACAATCAAAGTATATAATACTAGTTAATTATTAATGGAGATTATTATTCATTTTTCTGATAATGTTTCTTTTTTGTATTAGCTGGTATATATAAATCCATTCTAGAAATCTTTGGCCAAAAAAAGATCCATTCTAGAAATCAAAGTTTCTTTTTCTCTGTTTGTGCCAAAAAAAAAGAAATCAAAATACGTTTTTTCAATTATTATAAAATACAAATAATAATATTATTATATGGAACAGGCCGCTAGACTTGTTGATGATTTGTATGATAGGTCCAAGTGAACTTTTGCACTGGCCCAAATGGAGTTGTTCTTGGGCTAATACTTTCTATTCCCCAAATTTACTTAACATTCACAAATTTTCCCTTTTGGCAATGCTTTCAACTGAATTTGAAACATACGTCTTCGTATCCACTATTCATGCATCAAGGGAAGCTCTGCTTTTGACCTCTAAATAAAAAGGAAAATAGAAACTTGTGTGTGATTGTGATTGTGATTGTGAAAGTAAATTATCGGGGAGTTCCTTTCATTGTCATGTATAGCAAAAGAAAGTAAACAGGGTTCTGCTTTATTTCCTGCTTTCCCATCTCAAAAGTCTCTTCTTTGTAGAAAGATGGAATCAAATTATTATTTCGCCTTTTGGGGATCGGATGAACATGTGTTCCTTTTATCAAATAAAATATATTTAACGCAAAATTATCTCATGGGGATAAACTCATCGTGATTCATGATCAATCAATTTTGTCTTCCATTATCTTTTGAATGTGACTACTGTTACTGGAATAAGATTCTTCATGTTTCATTTTCATGTTTCGTCAAGCTGTAGCCTGTAAATGGACGAGATTTTTCTTTTTCTAAAGAAAAAGCTTTTGGAATCCAAGATTTATAAAGTTGATAAATGGAAAACGCATTTCCCAACAAATTAACACAATATTAGACTTGACCCTTCTTGACGATAAACAATAGACTTCCGAAAAATTGTGATTTTACGTACGAATTTTCTATATATATAAAACTAGGACTAGGACTTAACTATAAACAGTATTGAGAGGTTGATTATAAAATAACATGGGCTCAGCCTCAGCCTCGGCTTTGTATTTCCTTTCTCTGTTTTTCTTAGTTTCTTCAGTGCAGCCACTGTGCCACCATGATGAACGCTCAGCATTGTTACAGTTGAAGCAAAGCTTTGTCATCGACACCTCTGCTTCAACAAGTCCTCAAGCCTATCCCAAAACTCAATCCTGGGGAAGGGGAAATGCTGACTGTTGCTCGTGGGATGGCGTCGACTGTGACAACACCACCGGCCACGTCATCAGCCTCGACCTTAGTAGCAGTTTTCTCTACGGTTCACTCAATTCCAACTCCACCCTCTTCCGTCTTGTTCACCTTCGATCGCTTAATCTTGCTGACAATGTCTTCACAAATTCTCAAATTCCTTCTGAGATTAGCCACTTCCCCAGACTCGCATCTCTTGTCCTGTCTTTTTCAAACTTATCTGGTCCTTTACCCTCACCAATCTTTGAGCTCTCAAAGTTAGAAGTCCTTGACCTGTCAGGGAACCCATTGGAGCTTGGCAAGCATGGCTTGACTTCTCTGCTTCAGAAACTAACCAATCTTCGAGAGCTTTATCTTGCTGATGTGACCATTTCTTCTTCAGTACCTCAAATATTTTCGCCAAACTTGAACACTTTAATCTTATCAAACTGTGATTTGCGTGGTGAATTTCCCCCAGGGAATTTTGAGTTACCCAATCTTCAGCTTCTCAACCTAGAGTCAAATCCGGAACTTACTGGATATTTACCAGAGATTCAGGATAATCACTCTCTCTTGAAACTAAGCCTTGCAAGCACAAGTTTCTCTGGGAATTTGCCAGAATCAATTGGAAACTTCAAGTCTTTGGACTATTTGGACATCAACAGCTGCCATTTTTCAGGGGAGGTACCCTATTCACTTGCTAAGCTTACTAAACTCACATATCTTGATCTCTCTTCTAATAACTTTTTGGGACACATTGATTTTTCAATTGGAAACCTGAACCAGTTGATGACTTTGGATCTTTCTAATAACAATTTTTCTGGGAACATACCTTCCTCCTTGGCCAATCTTACCCAACTTGGATATTTGTCTCTTACAAACAACAATTTCAATCCTGGAAACTTGTCTTGGCTTGGTACACAGACCAACCTAACATACCTGGACTTGTCAAACACCAGTTTAACCGGTAACATCCCATCTTCTCTCCAAACTTTTGCCCAGATTACTAATTTATATCTTAGGGCCAATAAATTAGATGGTCAAATTCCACCTTGGATAGGAAACCTCACCGAACTCACCAAGATCAAACTCCAGGACAATATTTTGAGTGGTCCTATTCCAGAATCAATCTTCAAGCTTAAGAATCTTCAACTGCTTGATCTACAGATAAATCGGCTGAATGGTATTGTCAAGTTGGATTCATTTCTTGAGCTTAGAAATCTCACCAGACTCCAACTTTCAAGTAACAACTTGTCAGTCATCACCCATGTGGGCATCAATGGCACTCCTCCTCCTCCTCCTCCTCCTCCTCCTAGGTTCAAGATCTTAGGATTGGCTTCATGCAACCTATCTAAATTCCCAGATTTTCTGCGCAATCAAGATGAGTTGGAGTTTTTGGAACTTGCTGACAACAATATTCCTGGCCTCATACCAAAATGGTTCTGGAGTGTGGGAAAAGAAACTCTCCAGTACTTAAATCTGGGCTTTAATTTACTAACAGGATTTGAGGAGCTCCCTGTTGTTCTTCCTTGGACTCGTTTAGAGGTTTTCAGCCTTGTATCTAACATGTTGCAAGGATCACTGCCCCAGCCCCAGCCTTCCATCGTCTCTTATTTAGTCTCAAATAACTCACTCTCAGGAGAAATTCCAACAACAATGCTCTGCAATCTTTCTTTTCTCGTGGCCTTGGATTTGTCCAATAACAACTTCACTGGGATGCTCCCACGGTGCTTGGACAACTTAAGTGAGTCTCTAAAAGTAGTCAACCTAAGAAATAATCACTTTTCCGGCGATATTCCTTGGTCATATTCAAAGAGCTGCACCTTGTGGATGATGGACTTGAGCCAAAATCAATTGCAGGGAACAATACCGAGATCACTAGCCCATTGCACCATGTTAGAATCTCTAAATCTTGGAAACAATCTGATAAAGGACACCTTCCCTTCATGGTTGGGCAACCTTCCAAAACTCAAGGTTCTCATCCTGAGAGCTAATGAATTGGGTGGTGCCATAGGGAAACCAGAAGCAGCCATATCAGAATTCTCCAAGTTGCAAGTAATTGACCTCTCACACAATAGTTTTAGAGGTGAGTTGCCATCTGATTACTTCAAAATTTGGAATGCCATGCAATTTGCCAATACGTATAGCTCATCAGTACCATACATGAATGCCAATACGAGCTTCCAAGATAGAAACTTTTTATGGTATGATTATTATGATTACGTAGCTAAATTGGCAAACAAAGGCAGGGACTTGGACTATGATAAGGTTCCGGATTCCATGTTTGCTATTGACTTGTCAAGCAACAAGTTGGGAGGTGAAATCCCTCAAGATATTGGGAAATTGAAGTTAATTCGTGTGCTTAACCTTTCAAACAACAATCTGATTGGTCATATTCCATCATCTTTGGGGGAACTTACAAACCTTGAATCCTTGGACCTTTCTGGGAACAATCTCTCAGGGGAAATTCCTCAGCAACTTGGCAGACTAAACTTCCTTGCACATTTCAATGTCTCTTACAACAATCTTGAGGGGCCAATACCTCGAGTCCAACAGTTCAATACATTTGATAATGATTCGTATGAAGGGAATTCAAGATTGTGCGGATACCCTTTGTCGGAAAAATGTGGCATTGAGAAGTTGCCGCCGCCTCCTTTGGAGGCTGAGGAAGACGAAGGAATTGCAAGTGGTT
The DNA here is from genome assembly GCA_001974805.1 of Corchorus capsularis. NCBI lineage: Eukaryota > Viridiplantae > Streptophyta > Magnoliopsida > Malvales > Malvaceae > Corchorus > Corchorus capsularis. The sequence continues at coordinate 38,637 of AWWV01010326.1, forward strand.
TCAAGTTTGGTTGGAGAGTAGTATTGACGGGATATGGAGCTGGGCTGATAATTGGAATGTCTCTTGGATACAACTTCAGGCCTAGAAAACCTGAGTGGTTCAGAAATTGGCGAGCAAGTAGCTCTAGATCTACTAGTTGGTATGGTGGATCCTTGAGTTTTGTTTGGAATAAGGTTTCGTGGCATAATCGTACTAGCTCCTAAATATATATATATATATATATATATATATATATATATA
>AWWV01010328.1:0-94577 GCA_001974805.1 Corchorus capsularis
GTCCCCGTCCCCGTCCCCGTTCCCCGAAAATGCTCCCCATCCCCGACCCCGTCGGAGCGGGGAATCGGATTTCCCACCGGGTTCGGGACCCATTGACATCCCTAGAACAAGTGTCAAACCACTTGAACCAACCACTTATTGGTATCTTTAGGGGCTTTTATCAATTTATATATATGTTAACAAAAATTGTTTTGGGCCATTGATATCAAATTATCCAAACATTTTATTACCCCTTCACTATATGGCCCAAACTTCATCACAATTGATTTGCGGTACACGTACAACAACAGCCAAGAAAAAGCTTACGTTGCATTTCCATTTTCCATTGGAGAGATATTTTTTAAATTAGTATCACAAAAATATTCTTTGAAAAGTAAAGTTGTGAAACAAAACTATGCGTAGTAAGGATATAGGGCTTTAACTTTTCAAAGGATTCAAATAAGTTCGCTAACTTTTTTATGTCATAAAAACGAATCTTAACAAAATTGTTAAGAGGCGGTTTGTTACTTTTTATGAGCAAGAGTGTTTTATAAGAAGAGTGTTCTTCATGGAGAGTTATTGTAAGGAGAGTGTCTTCCAGGCGAGTACTTTCCATGAAAAGTCTTTCTCCACTCCCCCAGTAGAATCTATTTTCCCTCATATGAGGGGAAGTTGGGTTATTTTCTTACCTTTATTTAATTAAACCAAATCATGGAATATGTTTCCACCTTTTATTTTTTCACTATTACTAACTTAGCCAGCAATCCATGGAGATCGTATTTCCACTCTACTTTCTTAGGAAAGAAAAAAAAATAGTAAAAAAACACCCTCTAAGTGTACTGTTAGACAAAGTGAGTCCTACCTATAAAAGAACAGAGTCTATCTTTTTAGCAAAATGACTAAAAGGTCCTCTAAGTTTTTTAGGATAAATTGTCAATTTAGTAAAATGGAAAAAGAAAAAGGCCCCTGAACTTATACCGAACCGTCAAATAATCCCCTGAACTATTATTTCAGCCAAATAAGCCCCTGAACTCTTAAAAAAAACCAAATAAGCCCTGTTGCCAAGGCTAAATGCTCAAATAAGGACTAAGTGTTTTAAGATTTTCTCAAATAGGGATCAAAATACACAATTTCAACAAATTAGAATACATACTTAATATTTTTTTACAAATTGGATACAATAATTTTATATCATATACAATACTAATGTGTATATCATATTACGTCTAATGAATTTATTTTGATTAATAGGGTTTGATTTTTAATTAACATGATAATATCATTTTTATCAAATTTAACGTATATGTATGAGAAGCATTGGTTTTCATTTAAGGATTCCCTAATTTGTAAAATTTGCTAAGTATGTGTTCTAATTTGTTGGAATTGTGTATTTTGATCCTTATTTGAGAAAATCTTAAAACGTTTAGTCCTTATTTGAGTATTTAGCCTTGGCAACAGGGCTTATTTGGCCTTTTTTAAGAGTTCAGGGGCTTATTTGGCCGAAATAATAGTTCAGGGACTTATTTGACGGTTTGGTGTAAGTTCAGGGGCCTTTTTGCCCATTAAACCAAAAGAAAAATGTCTAATGAAGAGAAAAAAAATTCGCATTATCTATATACGGAGACAAATAGTTTGTTAGTACACTTGCAACTTGCAAGGAAAATCTTGAATAAAAATGTTGTCCATTAATTCTTTGATAAAAGTTTGGAATATCAAAAGATATATGGGAGGCTGCCGACAGTCGAATGGTGATCTCCATATCGAAGGGAGGAATGGGTATTGATAATTGATACGATCAGTGCTATAAAAAATCTGGATTTTTCTTATGTATTGCAAAAGAAAACTGACTCAAAGACAAGCGGAGACATTTGTGTATTTGAACAGAGGAAAAGAAAAACATAAACAAGTAAGTAATTAATTAATATAATAATAAGTCGGTGGATTAAGGGCAATCTTTCTGGAAAGGATGGTTACACTTCTTGGGTGGTTTGGGAATGCAGTTTTTAAGATTTGTGCGAGGCCGGCATGGAGCTGCAGCTGATGGTCTGGTCCCTGTTCCCGGACCACCGGGACCGGGTTTAACACCCATGCTTCCAGCAATGGAGGAGGGAAAAAGGAGGAGGGCAGCCACCACTAGGGAGATTATAAGCAACACCTTCTTCATCTTTGATCACTTTGGGAAAATGCCTTTGCCTTTGCCTTTCGCTGCTTGCTTATGCCTTAAAGCATATTAATAATATTTATAGTAATGCATTTGTTTATATAGTCAAGCAAAAGCATGGGCACTGGAGTGGGGACCTCTACTAACCATCAATTTTGACTAGGGAATGGCGGGATTCATTTTAATTCCTCACTTTCTTAGCAACTGCGCTACCTCTTTCCTTTGATATTTCGTTTTAATAATGATCCAATTTTGGTAGGTGCTCACTCAATTGACAATTTGAACAAGTTTTCTATTTCTAGGCATAATTTACAAAATTTGCATCTTTAGGGGCTTGTATTTATTTATATTAACAAATAGGAGTAGTTGTTTTGGCCCATTTATATCAAAATATCCAAACAAATTAATTTATCTCTTCCACAATCTTGGAAGCTGTAACACTAAGTGAAGATAGACCATTTATTCTCGGAGAAAATTGCACTCAAAGAAAATTGTGAGTAATTAGTGGTTGGTTGAAAATGACTTGTCATTTATTCTCGGAGAGAAGAATCCATTTAGAACGCCCCATTTCTTCAAGATAATTTTTGAAGAAGCATTCGTGATCTCCATATCTTTGTTACATAAATATGCTTATATTAATGAAATAAGGTGTAGACTTCAGCAGTCCCGTTGTGGTACTCTCACTTTTGAATGTGACGCTCCCAATGATTTCTGACCATTGGATTCAATATCTAATTTCTTTACCGTCCGATACAATAAGTTTTAACCTGCTAAACAAGTTTTAAAAACCTTTTGGACTGAATTCGTATGTGGTTGTCCTTGTGGTAGATTTTTACACCTTTTTTATTCCACCTGTTGATATCAACAAAATTTTTTTCTTAAGATTTTATACGTCGTATATTTTCCCCAATTTCTATCCCCAATTTGAATGTATACTTTCCCCAAAATATACAACGTATAAAAATTTAAGAAAAAAATTTTGTTGATATCAACGGGTGGAATAAAAAGGTGTAAAAATCTATCACGAGGACAACCACATACGAATTCAGTCCAAAAGGTTTTTAAAACCTGTTTAGCAGGTTAAAACTTATTGTATCGGACGGTAAGGAAATTAGATATTGAATCCAATGGTCAAAAATCATTGGGAGCGTCACATTCAAAAGTGGGAGTACCACAACGGGAGCGCTCAAGTCTGCACCATGAAATAAATATGTTGTGTCTTGTAATTTTTTTTTCCTACTAGCAGTCTAGTACTGGAGGGAAGATTCCGAAAAGGTCTGTTGAGCTTTACTTTCTAGTTGTTGAGGGAATTTTCGTCAGGGGGCTTCGAGCTAGTTGAGCTTCGAGCGAGAACACGACGTGAAATAGAGAGAAAGCGTCAAGAACGGCGGGGTTTCTGTGGAAATCCTAGAACACATTGCCCTAGTATATATATTTCTCCTTTTTCTTACATGTTGTAACAATTATAAAATCTGGATTTTTCTTAAATGAATTAGTTGATTCAATTCAAGTCAAGTGTAGATGGAATTTGGGGTGTTCGGTATGTGGCCTTTTCCAGGGAAAATTATTTATCAGGCGGCTATATACAAGGAGACATTTCTGTATTTAAACAGAGGAAAGCCAATGGCATGCTCAAATTATCGATCATATACTAAGTATTAGAAATTGAGAAAGCATTAATTAATTATTATATCAAGCCAAGGTATTAAATTATTCTTGAATACAAAGAACATCCAGGAAAAATCACAAAAGTAGAAACATCCGAATAGGAGAGGGATGGCATTAAAGAAAAACATAAACAAGTAATTAACACAAGTAATTGGAGGATTAAGGGCAATCTCTCTGCTCGAAAGGATTCTTACACTTCTTGGGTGGTTTGGGAATGCAGTTTGCAATTTTGCTGCCAGGCCGGCATGGAACTGCAGCTGGTGGTCTGTTCCCTGTTCCCGAACCACCGCCTTTATAACTAATGCTTCGAGCAGCAATGGAGGAGGGAGAAAGGAGAAGGGTAGCCATCACTAGGGAGATAATTATAAGCAACACCTTCTTCATCTTTTATCACTTTGGGAAAATGCCTTGCCTTCACACTGCTTGCTTGCTTGCTTATACCATTATTACTATTTATAGTAATGCATTTGTCTATACAGTCAAGCAAAAGCATGGGCACTGGGGACCTCTACTATTTCTAGTAGCCATCAATTTTGAAATTTGACTAATGGGATTCATTTTCCTCACGTTCTTAGCAACTGGTACCAGCTCTTTCCTTTGAAATTTCGTTTTAATAATGATCCAACTTGAGCAAGCTACTAGCTGATTGACTCTCAAGTCAACTGACGATATGCTACAATAAATATATTGACGTTAATTTATTCTCAAGTTGGAATAAATTAGAGGCAAATTATTGGGATGGTGAGATTCCCTTTGCTTTAGTAAATCATGATAAAGAGAAATTATTAGGTGGCACGGACCCACCACGTCATTCATGGGATTAATCAATAGAATTTTTCCATGTCAAATTAACTCCTTAAATTTAGGCACGATTTTAGCCCAAGGTTTAGTTCCCTTTTAAAACAAACCTTATATAAAGGGAAAGTCCTCAAATTTGAGATTTTATTGGGAAAGGGTTTTAGAAAATTGATGACTTATCTCTATGTTATTGGTTGGTCCCATAGATAACGTGGTGGGCCCGTCCCACCGAATAATTTCTAAACACAGAAATCGGGAAATCAGGGAAGAGTAAAGACAGAAATCGACTCAAGGTTCCTTCCTGTAAGTTTCTCTGTATTTGCATCCAATTTTGGTAGGTGTTCACTCAATTGGCAATTTGAACAAGTTTTCTAGCCATAATTTACAATTTTTGCATCTTTAGGGGCTTGTATATATATTAACAAATAGTTGTTTTGGGCCATTGATATCAAAATATCCAAACAATTTATTACCCCTTAACTATATATGGCCCAAACTTCATCGCAATTGATTTGCGGCAAAGCAACACCCTAGAAAAAGCTTACGTTCTTTCCCATTTTAAAGCCCTTACATTAACAGTTTGGCTTTTTTTTTTTTTTTTCTTTCTTAATTCAAGTTTGAACAGTATTTTTAATGGCCGATGCTCTACTTCCATTAACTCACTTGCCGAGACAACAAGCTCAAAATCTTAAAAAAGAAATTTATGTTTTCCTATTAATGCTAAAAAATGAATAATAAAGCACACAATGAATGCTACAAGGAATAAGAGACAACTATTATGCAAAATGGTTCAAGAATTGGAGATGCCATAGAAAGGAGCTGCTGATGAACAATAGGAAAAAGGAACTAGAAGGGGCTCATCTGGCGGGCCAACCTTAACAAAATCTCAGGCACGAGGCGTCTCCTTGGAGCTGCCAAAGCATCCTTAGCAAGAGCTTCCTTGTCCCCAGCATGTATAACAGAAACCAGATGATCAAACAGCTCGTCCTTTCCGCCTCTTAAAGGATCCTGCATTACCATAGAAATATCCAATTTTATAGTGTCGAGGATGAAAGGCTTTCTTCATGCACATATCAATTAATTTATCACCAATTTATTTGCCTAAACCTACAAAGCTGGGAAACCTTCTTCAATGCCAATACTAGTTTGGCTCAATTAGCAACTTGCAAAAACTACCAAAAACTTGGTAGTTCGATAGAAAGATGACCTGATATCGACAATGAGAACTGAACACTGAAATTGTTGTAAAAAGGAACTGAAAATTGTCAAAATTAACTTTTATAGTTCATCAATAGATGTGAAGGCCTAAAAGCATAAGTCCATTGTCCTTTCTACTTTCTCCTTTTGGAGTAGAAACATAACTTTTTCAGAACTCTATTGAATTAAGTTGTTGATATTTTCAGAATAACATATTTTCCAAGTGAGGCTTGATGCAGTTTCAGCTCTCTCAAAGATCTTCAAGCAAAAAAGAAAGAAAAAAATTCAACTTCTATTTTGGACCCAAAGTCAGGCATACCAATAAACATGATACGTGAAAGTAACATTAATTCATTTCCCACATAAAAGTAGACAGTGAATAACCAGAAGAATCCAGTGAATCAAGTATATTTAACCTATAATAATGACAATGGAGAGATACTAATGATTACTAACCTGTAAAAACAAATCAGTGTGAGATTTTCCATCGTATAGTATTAGCTCTGCATCAGCCCCAACTCCTTTCAGAGCATCTACAAAGTTTACACTGCACAGAAAATGTCAATAATATATCAGGGAATTTGTGGCAAATTTTTTGAAAATTTGCAGTAACAGTAAATCATTGAAAGCAGTAGATGACTCCATTTCACAAATTTGAATATTATGTACCTTTAAAATCTATAACTTAACATTATAAACAGCATTTTATAGGGATGACAACTGTGTAATAGATGCACTACAGGCAGGAAAATATCTGTTGTTCATCACAATACATATTGTACTGGAACTGAACATGAGAAAATGCCTACTCATCACCTGGATCTCTAATATGCATTTTAATAATAATAATAAAATATAAATAATAATACTGCAGTCCAAAAGTAAAAAGCTAGAACTACAAAATTAACACCTTGGAGCTATATCCAGTATGAATATAGTCATCAGCATTAAGTCAATAGGATTGTAACCTGGCATCTGATGGGATTGAATAATCTGCAGTTCCGTGGTAAAGTTTAACTGGAGGAAGAAGGGAGGCAGCATCTTTACTACTTGGATCTTTTATTCTAACTTCAGGAGAGAATTGTTCAAAGGACTCTTCCCCTTCCATAATGCTGTAACATTGAAACAGAACTTTTGTTGGATACTCAAATGGCACATTGGGAGATAAAGGAAGGGAAAATGACTAGTATATTCATGGTTACCAGAAACATATTATAGGCTGAATACCTTAAAAAGATTGAACGATAAAGGCCTCGATTGTGGAAATGATCAACCAAACTGAATAAGTTGTACCTGCAGACAATTTAAAATAAAAGTAAGAGCAAAATCATATACAAAGGTGAATCTGTCTGTATAATTTAAAGATAAAATAGACCATACTATGTACAAAAATCCATCAACATGGAAAGGTTATGCCTTCAAAATAAAGACAGTCATTATTACCTCCAAGAGAGAGAGAGAGAGAGAGAGAGAGAGACAGTCATTATTGGTTATTTATCCTTAGGAGATGAATATTTAATTCCCACAAAAGGTATAAAATGTTTACAATTGAGATAGCATTGGAACTTGGTAGTCTCATATCAAAGATCCTCACAGATAATTAAATCGCGTTGCTGATACATATTACTTATATGAAAAAACTAGATTAGTACAGCTTTCCACAGATTCATATATCTCCACAAGACTTCTGATCAAGAACACATAAAAGCTTACCCTCCAGATAAACCGAAATAAGCTTTTATCTGGGAGACACTCCAGCTGATGCTCTCTCCTCTAGATTCTTTTATTGCTTGCTCCAAAAGAACACATGCAGAAATATGTGCACCCGCTGACTGCCCCGCTAAATAGATTCTACTCAAAAGTAATCATGAGGAGTCAATTATATGAAAATGGGAGAGGTATGCACATACAAAGGAACCAATCAGTCACCTGTTGCGATCACCTCCATATTCCCCAATGATATTGCAGACAAATGAGATCCCCTGAGATACATCATTCACCATATCACTAATGGTTCCCTGGGGAAAGTTTCTGCATAAGAAGTATCAATCAAAGACGGTAAGTGATAGAAAAAAAAAATTAGACAGGCATCGCTAATATAATTAAATTTTATGGCAATATGTGAGACAGTTAACTTAATAACAAGGTTGATGAATTGCACAAAGCATAGAGACAACCAACCATTGGAGATGCACCCAATAGAATTAAGTTAAAAGTGCTTATTTTTATCCTTAGCATACTCACTAGCAAGTAGGATAGTTGGTGAACATGAACAGTGCACCATTTCATGGCATCAACCAAACTAATACCTGTAATCAACACAAGCTACCATGATATCTCTTTCTGCCAATTGTAGTCCAAGAAGAGAACCCCAAGCCTTGTACCTAAATTGGAAGAAAAGTAGAGAAGCTTGAGATAGAAAAATGAATTATGTTATATACTTTGAACAAACATTTTTATGGTCAGCCAGAGATGAAAGTGGTTGTTTTTGGTATATACTGTAATCATCCATCTTGTGGCAAGCAAGTTCAGCGAGAAATTTGCTATACTTTAAGAGATACCTCATATCAGAGCACATCTCACTCTACAATTATCTGATTCCTCAGCACGGACTACATGCACAGTTGCACACTCAAATACAACAATAGATAGACAAACTGACACGGAACCACCATATGGAATATTTCATAGTTATTTGGGGATTTATGGAGCTTCTTATGAGTTGCCAGTTTCTAACTCAATCTTCCACTCCCTCCTTCCTTCGCTCTCAAGTTCTTCCGCCTTTATCAATCAATAATAATTAATTAATTTCTAGACCTCCCTTATCCTCAAACAAAACTACAATTCACTCTTCTCGTATCACATAATTTTACCCATGACTATGGCAATCCTTATTAGCAAAGCTTTGCTATGGCCTAAATTTGTAGTGTCAGTTCAGGATAAGGGGCCTACTGCCAAGTAGCAAATCTAATCAACAAGTGAATGATACACATGCAGCAATCTCATGCTACTTACCCAATAATCCATGCTCCACCGGTCACAAACACCACAACTGGCTTTGGACCTTTACCATTTCTTGGCAAGTACAGATCCAATCTGTAAAATGATCATCAGAAGAGAACTGAAGCATTAATCTGTGATGCATGAAAAGCAAGTCATACAATATAGAGGGGAATACAACTAAATGTGCCTCATATTCACATACCTATTCCTCGGTTGATCTCCATAAACAATACTTCGGCGCACTTGACTCGAGAAAAAATAACAATATGCAACTGCAGGATATTAACAAGTTATGCTTAATAAATTTTATTCCACTAATCTGCAGATACAATGATTTTTACAGACATAGATGAACTATAGTACAGACCAAAACTTATATATCTGTTTCATTCCTCTGCATAATACTTACATTGCACTTTCTTTCCAGCACGTTTATTTAACTCTAAACTTCCCAAATTAGGAAAGGAGCTAAGTGCAGATCATTCATTCCTAGCCAAAGAGTTGCACATCACAATCTTCAGCAAGTTGACCGCAACTTCCATCACACACAATTATGCATCCCCCATGAATTAAGTTACTTGAAGAACCAAGGGAAAAACAGTAGAGCTTCATCCAAATTACTGGGGTCACTTGAACCCAGCTAAGAATTAAAAAAGCTACCCAATACCCCCTTTTGTGTGTGTGGAAAAAGAGGTGGTGGGGTGGGGGGCAGCACTGCTTGGATGATTTGGAAGAGCCAAGCTATTGCTAAAATTTCCACGTTGAAAAGAAAAGGAACTGATTCTTAATAACATGTATGCAAATTCATCCAGAAGATATAGCCAATCAATACTAAGAGAGAATACCTTGAATAAAACCAGGCATAAGAAGCAAGGCATAACAATAAAGGGCAAGTAATCTTGTAATCCACCGGTAACCTACCCTGAATGAAAAATTATGATTAAACGAACATAAGAAATAATCTAGTAAAGAAATCAATATGAATAAGTTCAAGGAAATTTACATAGAGAAAGAGGTAAAAAGTTCAATAGATTTTGTTGTTCATTAATTCTATCTCTGAATATCAACAGATTATCAACAAAACAAAGTATGAAAATGCATCAAACAACTGTGACAAGAATCAAGGACAAAACCCAAGCCCGTAGTCCCGATGGCCACCTCTTAGTGGTTAGCTTCTGAAATGATGAACCATCAAAATGAAGCTCCTAAAAGATGCTAATATCCTTTTACTTATATGGTCAGTAGGTACCAACAACTACAAAGAACCAGCTTCAATTTTCTTGAGACACAATTAAAATCGAGGAAGCAAGGGAATCAAACTTTGATTCCAACCAAATATCTAACCGTTCAGAAAACAGTTAATCATGCCAGTTCTCCCTTTCATGATCAAAAAGTCATAGAGAAACTAATCCAACTAATAAACATAATCCCAAATTATTATCAAGGATCCCTCTTCTCCTATTTTTTCTATATTCTATTTTGTTTTGGAAAGTAAAAGGCAGGAAGCAGTTTTACATTTTAAAAGAATGTGTACATAGTTATAATTTTAAGGAGTTGAAAAATTAAAATTGCAACCATTTTAGGACAATTATTGCTGAAACGTTTAGAAAATGAACATATTCAAATATTTCCAAAGAAACTATTCAGATTTCGGAGAAATTATATTTTCTTTTGCTTCTCCTCTTTCCTTCAACTCATACTATTTACAGATAGTAAAGTAAACAGATAGGGGGAAAATGCACTCAATTCCCACCAAAAGCGCCGTTTCTTCCATAAATTCAAACATAAAGGCCAGACTACTATAAAAGTTGCAAAAAACGCAATTAGTATAAGTAGGCAAGTAAATTATACCCGAGATATCGGAGGAGAGTGAAGCTAAGCCGTGTAACCAGATAAGTCTCGGCTGCAGCATGCCCGATTTCTTCACTAAACGATGGCCTCCGTTCCATCCGAGCAGGCTTCCGGTGGAGGTGATGTTGGTGGTGATGGTGCTGGTGCTGGTGCTGGTGATTGCTGGAGGTCCCAAAGATGGAGCCCAGAAACCTGTTAATCAAGCAGCTCACATCCAAATGAAGCTTACTTCCGCTTCCACCACCTGGGATGATTTGGCAGAGCCAAGCTCTTGCTAAATTTCCACGTTGAAAAGAAAAGAAAATGATTCTTAATAACATGTATGCAAATTCATGAAGAAGATATAACCAATCAATAATAAGAGAAAATACCTTGACGAAAACCAGGCATAAAAAGCAAAGGATAACAACCAATGGAAATTAATCTTGTAATCAACCAGTAGGCTACCCTGAATGAAAAATTATGATTAAAAGAACATAAGAAATAATCAAGTGAAAGACAGATATCAATATAAAAAGTTCAAGGACATTCAGTAATACATATAGAAAGTGGTAAAAAGTTCAATAGATTTTGTTGTTCATTAATTCTATCTTGGGATACCAACGGATTATTTAACAAAACGAAGTTGAAAATGCATCAAACAAATAATGTGTCAAGAATCAAGGGCATTCAGTAATTCTATCTCTGCAAAGAACAATTTATTGCTGAAATCATTAGAAAATGAACATATTCAAATGAACAAATACACTGGATTCCCACCAAAATGCCGTTTCTTGCATAAATTCGAACATAAAGGTCAGACTACTACAGAAGTTCTGAAATACGCAATTAAACACATTATATCACGCGTGAAATAAACAAAACAAATACGTATATGCAGGCAAGTCGATTATACCCGAGACATCGGAGGAGAGTGAAGGTAAGCCGTGAAACCAAACAAGTTCCGGCCGCGGCGTGTCTGTCGATTTCTTCGCTAGACAACGGCCTCCGCTCCATCCGATCAGGCTTCCGGAGGTGGAGGTGGTGGTTACTGGAGGTCCCAGGGATGGACCCCACAGAATTGCTAATGAAGCGCCTAACATCCGAATGAAGGTGACTTTCACTTCCGTCACTTGGACGGTGGTGATGCACCAGTGGCGACATTGACGTCGTCGCAGAAAGGGGATCTGAGATTTGCTTAGGAGGAGTTTTGTTTCAAAATTTGATTTAAATTCTAGGAATGAATTTGATTATCTGTTGCTGGTTTCTTTCAATTTCCTTTCATTTTGTTGGTATATATTCTTTCGTTAGCACATTGGAGTTTGTGTAAAACATTTGAATTGCGAGCCTGGATTAGCCCGTCATGTTATGCCACGTGGCAAAAAACATGGGGTTGCCCTCCTGCTTGTTGGTCCACCACCTTGTAATAAGTCGTTAACTCACAAATGTCGTTTTTTCACTCCCGCATAAATTTTTGGCGGGTCACGTTTTGTTCGAAGGTGACGTGTCTCCTTGCTTTTTAGGGATCTCTTTCTTGGCTAAGCTTCTTCAATGGACTCTGGCATCTTCGATAATTTGATTGAGAGAATAGAACTACCATTCGAAGAAAAAAAAAACTGCGTTTTGTTTTGGATTCTTACCTAGGAAGAATTCGGTTAATTTGGTTTAGACAAGTTTTTCACGACTTTCCCTGGCCTTCCTCTTTTAGTCTTGTAAGAATAAATTAAATTAGAATACCAACGAAGAACCCAGAATCAGTACAATAACCATTTGATGTGAAATGCGCTTTTGAGTAAATCTGAAATTTTACAAAAGTATAATATATATTATATATATAATCACATGCATCACACATGTAAGTTATAGTGAAGCTGGAAGTTAGGGTCACAGATAAACAGAATACACTCATAATCAGAGAGAGATGAGGTCACACCTGACTGAGAGATGGTCAACAAAGAAAGGGAACAGCTGGTTAGATCATAAGTTAAGATCATTCCCTATCATAAAGAACCCTTAACACAAGTTATAACCCAAAAAAAAAAAGAAGCCTGCAGTTTACTACATAGGAAAGCCGCTCACAACTTGTTTCAACTTTGGTTCTTAGTCATGCCAGGCAAAATCTCCTTTGGCTTCTCTTAAGCTTCTTCCTCTCCTATAATCAATCTCTGCATCGGAGCTTGACAACCCCAGATGATATTTCCTGCTCCTTGATGAACTCTTCTTCAAAAATATACTGTCTTCATCAGTTGGGGTATGATTGGCAGGCGTACTTGATCCAGAGACATTACCCACCTGCCTCCTTGATTTGTGATCTGCATCATATAAGCAACAACATTGTGAATTTTCCAGGCACATGGATACACAGACTAGCTGCATCTTATCTTCTTAAGAAATTTAGTCCCAAAGCAGTCCAGGTGCTGTGGAACCTAAATTTTCTCAAGTAATCGATGGTTCCATTCATCATGCTCACCAATCCTATCACAACTCTATTCATGCCTATGCCTTTTACTTCTTTCCACAATCAAAGTTCAAGAGATGTTCCTCCAGGTGTGAAAAGTGTGTGCATGCCTGTTTTATCAAATAATTTAAACCTAGCATTTTAGGGTTGAATACATCATAATCAGGTAAAATAGGTAATACAATACTACAAATTGCCACTCGACTTCTTCAAAGTGATCAATCTTATTCGAGGAAAGGATTTTTACTGGGGAAATAATGTTGTATGCACAAACATAAATATCACCTGCACTACCTTTATGGGAGAAATGAACTGTCGCGTCATTTGGATTATGGATAGCAAGAACAAGAAAGAACAAAAAATAAAATAATTCTTCACAGTTATACAAATCTATTCTATAAATTAAAGTGTATAACATGAGTATAAACTTTCAGTATTATAAAATTATCTCATTCTGTCACTAGATTCTTCTCACATATCATTTCTCCCGTTTTCTCATCCTGACAAACAACAGTGTATAAAAAATTTAAGATCAAACAGAGAACACCTTACCTTCATACCCATTGCATGACCCCTGCGCATCATGGTGTACAATCCCATTAACAAGATTGGCTTTTGATTTATGTTTCTTCTCACCCTCCTGTATTTTCTCTGAGTTTGGCCCTTTACCAATCGATGCAAGTTCTGTACTTTCTTCAAAAGCAGATTTATCAGTAGGGAAAGGTGTCATGGTGAACGAGTCCTCTGTAACGTCAGTAATCTCCACATATTGGGTAGTAGTGATTATTTCATCAGCACTAAACCCAAAGGAAGCTCTATAAGCTTCAAGTTCTTCCACGTCTTGCTTAGGACTTTTATTCTGCCTATTTTGATGCCCACTGCAACTAGAAGGATAAACATCTGAATCCTTGGAAACACTTAATCTCCCCCCAGCATGGGGAACTGGATTTTGATCCAGATAGAACTGTGCAAATGTAGCAGGACAGAAGAAATTTGTATCTTGAGATGCTATGGTAGAACCAGTTACATCATGCCCAAATAGCCTGCCAGAACCAGTCCTTGAATGTTTGCCATTCTGGGGAGAAATTGAAGGATCCCACTGTGGCACAAACTCCCGTTCAGGAAACGATGATGACAAACAATCACCTGAGGTCCTAGAGATTGGCGATATGAGGCTACTGGCAGGACTCCCAGGGTAAAGTGAATATGTAGAGTGAAGATCATTTGCAGCAATATAATTATTCTTATCAGCACCTTTTAGATCTGCAGAAGATGTCAAGAACCGTGCATAAGGAACATCGGGTGAAGAGGGGGTAGTCAGGTGAGCCAACTCGGGAGGGGGAGTGAGTGGAGCGGTAGAGGGCTCAGTTGTAAAGGTTGAGAAAACAGGAGGAGAAACTAGTTGCGTCTCATGGGCATAAGGTCCAGTGGCAAACATTGTGGATGATGGCCCCTCAGGTGAGTTTGCTGATAATGATAAGAAGCAACTTGGTGATTGAGCTGTTGAAGGGAGTGCAGAGTTTGTAAAAGATGCTGGAGAAGAAGGCGGTGCTAGAAGTGATGGGGCTAATGTAGTAGCTTGGTTGGTCAACCCAACAGATTGAGGCCCATTTGGCTGGGTGGCCGATGCATTAGCTTCAGGAATACGAGATGCAGGTACAATACGCTTTCCGCCTTTTTGTGTACCAAAGCAGGAAAATGCCCCCAAACATCCTCCCCATCTCTTTCGCTGAAAACAAGATTAAACTTTGTAAGCTTCACTTAGATTTATAATTAAACAAATTAAAGTCAGCAATCCTCAACAAATAATTTCCATCAAGTAAGATGATTAATTTCTCTGTCAGCATGTCTCTTTGTTTGAATGTGCATGTCTTAATATAAATTTCAGCACATGATTTCCACAAAACCAGACGAATTGAGAAAACTGATTAAGCCCTACATTTATAACTGTAGACCTACTAAAACATTGAAAGACAGTGTAGATAACAAGTACACAGATACTTCAGAATTAAAATACAAGAAATTAAGAAGTAATATGCTGAGGGGATAGCATTTTAATAACATGCGCAAGAGAGCTTCATTCAAACATATATGTATATATATTATATTATGTAAATGTCAAAGTCCAAATAGATCCCATACAAAAGTTATTACATACACACATGCACATAAGTGTAGAAAATCATTACAAAGATGAGAGAGCAATGTTCGTCTCTTGTAACTTGAATCGGTCAAATGAAAAGATAACAAAAAGAAAATAGCCAAGTGAAATGATAATCCAAATCCAGCAACAACAAAGGGTTGTGGAGAAAACTCCAAGTTTCCTCACATGAGAAAAATGAGCTACAGGAAAAAGTGCATCCCCAAGACATGATCAAGCAGTGCTGACACTAAAAATGCAAATGCAATGCTGTTGTGATTAGATCTAGCAGTGGAGTTGAAATGCTGTTAGATTTTGGAATTGTTTTTTAAGACAGAAACAGCAAAATGCAAAACAAGTAAAGGAAAAGACAGGGAAAGTTGAATGAAGTTGATAGTGAACGAATTTGTACAATAAGAAGAAGTAGTTGGATCTATGGATGAAGACTTGTATATGCTTAAGCTAAGTAGAAACAAAATTACAAAAATTAAAAAAAAAAAAAAAAAAAAGGGAATTGCTGATGACTTAATATTGAAATTGACAAGTCAACAAAACACACAAGAGAAGCAAATTAACCAAAACAAGAAACTCAGCCATCTCATTAGAATTAGAGTTCACGACTTGATCATATGGGCCCATCTCAACTCAGCTCACCCAAGATCATTTTTTTCTTCTTCTTCTTCGTCTTCTCTGGTAAGTAATTGTTCTTTTTTTCATTAATTAAAATTAAAAATAAAAAAACAGACAAGAGAAGCAAATCTTAAACTGAGCAGTAGAAAAGAAGTAGCAAAATTTCAGATCTGAAAAAAAATTGGAGCAGATCTAAACAATGAGGGAAAGTAAAAGCAAAAGGCAAAAGGGCGAACCCGTTCTTGCTGAGGGAATCTGTTCTGCTCCGAGCCCATCGATGTCGCCGTTTCTTTGTCTCTTCCTTCTTTGTTACTGAAATTAATATGACAAGTTTGTATACTATATATAGTTATAGTACTGGAAAGATAAATAAAAAATAATGATAATATGTCTTAAGAGAAAGTTAAAAATGTTAACAACAGCAGAAGATTAAGGTTGATGATGAACAAGAACCCAAATGCATTCTTTCACAAAATTTGGAAGAGTCGAAGCATTTGCATTTGCATTAGCAAGCAGGAAGACTAGAACTAGAAGAGATAGAAAAGAAAGAGACCCCTCCTTTATTTTTCTTCTTATATTTATATATATTTATTATTATTTAATTAATCTAATCTTCTTCTTTTTTTCACTTCTCTTTTCTTTTTCCGTATCTTAGAATTTGTTGTTAGCCTGCTTATGCTTTGGCTACGTATTTATATAATTTATCTATATATATAATACAAATAATTAAATATATATATATAAATATAAATATTATTAATTAAACACATGAAAAGATGCGGCTTTGTCTTTGTCGCATCGTCACTGTGCGTGTCCTCTCTGATCGTCACTCTGATTTGTCAAGCTCAAGCGCTCAACCCTCCCTACTTTTTACTAAACAAAAATATTTTTGTTCAAAACCAAAGAGAAAATATAGTGATATAGTGAGAAATTATTAGTATATATATATATATATATATTATAGTATAATATTCTTCTTTTTCCATTTTTTAAATAGTAGTACAATATTCATATTTCTCATTGAACTTTGATAAATGGCAATCTAACCCGCATGTGTTTCAAAATTCAACCCACCATTTAACCATTAGATTAGGTTATGTTTGGAAGGAAAGAAGGAAATGGGTAATTGTAATGAACAAAATTTTCACAGCTACAAAGTAGTATGTGTGAATCCATCATAACCATTGAATTAAGAAAATTTCCTTCCTTATCTCTTTCTTACCTTCCTACCCAACAGAACCTAATCCAATTGGACGGATATTTTTGTTTAGAAATTGAGGATTAAAATGGGACGAGTCTTTTTGAGTCGAGTCTCTATTGAATAGGGGGTGGGTCAAGTTATATTCAAGTAAAGAAATCGTATAGTCTAGTCGGGATATGGGTTTTTTTTTTCTATGTTTGGGTCGAATTATCATTCAAAACATCTGAGTTACAAATGTGTATATCAAGAATTTCATATCACACATGATTAACTAGAATAACACAATCATAACAAGTTAACCGACATTGGCATCCCGTTTAACGAAAAGAACAAGGATTAAACAAAGCAGCAAGTTCCTTAATTTGGACAATCAAATTATCTCCCTCCCAAAGTGTCGGTTCTGGCTTGTTTACCGTCAAGATCACCAATAAGCTATCACCTGTTGTCATCCCTACTTATTACAATTAGATTGGTCTTTATATCTCCAAACATTCAATAAAAAATATCAAACAAATAAATTATAATAATAAAATATAAAATATAATAATACTCCTATATAACTATTAACTACCATACGAACAAACTAAGAAAGATAACATAAAGTTACAAAAATAACATCTACCATAGATTAAGATTTAATCCCAAATCAATACTTAAAATAAAACCGAATTTTAAGTAATAACAGTATTTTTTTAAAATAAGGGTCGCCAATATAAAAGTTTTTTCTTATATGTAGTGTAAGTATATATATACAATTTAATCAATAATAATAACAAAAATAATATAATAATCGCTATAAAGAAAGTCTTGTCATTTGCTTTTGTTGCTTTTGATGTTGGGCAGTTCAATTTTTTTTTTCTCTCTTTTTGGCTGTTCTGTATATGGGCCTTCTCTTATTTTGTTTCGGCCATCGTATGGGCCTTTATCTTTAGTTATTAGCTTTTCTTTTTCTTTTTTTTTCTTTCATTTTTTATATTGACATTTAATAAACAAATATTCTTAATCCTAATTTTATTTTTCCTTTAACACATCTAATTATAAATTTTACTGATTGCTAATACAAATATTGCCTCACATTATGAGTTTTTTTTTCATAATGGGAATGGGGGACTTTTAAGAATTTCTTTTATTTGGCCTAAAAATAGAATTTCTTTTATGATAAAAGAAAAGATATATAGTTTTTTTTTAATATTTTACTATTTATTAATTGATTCTTTTACCTTAAATGTAACTACAGTATCTTACAATATAATTATATTCAAAAAATAAAACTAAAATGTAGCCAAAAAAAAAGCTAAACGTGGTAAGGTTCCTAAAATCTGTAACATTTATTGTGGTCATATAATGAGAAAACAAGGAAAATAAACAAGTAGAACAGGGTCATATAAAGAAATTGAAAAAAAAAACAAAAGAATGAGTAGATTATAAACTTTAAAGGTGAATTAAAAGAATACATATTAGAGGGTTGGATGTAGGGGAAAGAATAAATGAAAAGATTGAAACAAAAAAGAAAAGGATGATTGAAAAGAACAAAGAAGAAAAAAAAAAGCAAGCTTGATATGGCCCCCTCAAAATTTGATGTTCTGTGGTATTTATTATATTTATTGGAAAATTGTTAATAATACTGAGCACAATCTATTTTTTTTAATCATATCCTTTTATTAATTTCCTACTACAAATTTACAGATTTTTTCGAACCGAACAAAGTTACAGATTATATAATACTGAGCACAGTCCCTTTTACATTTTTTTGCTTAATACCCAAATTAGCCCCTTAACTATCTATTTTGGGATAAATTGGTTCCTTAACTTTTTTTGGGGACAAATTGGCCCCTTAACTTTTAAAAACGAGACAAATTAGCCTTTTTTCTAACGGAGCGTTTAACATCCGGAAGGTGAGGGTGCGTTTGACTTCCGATTAACGCGATTCTAAGGGTGTTTGAAAGATCTCGACGAGAAGAATATGATTGTCAGGGAGGTGAGAAAACTAAGCAATCGAAAAATTTCAGATCTCGGGTCAAATTTAAAACTTTGACTGGAAAGTGCGGTCTTATTTGGAGTCGGAACGAGCTGAATTTCTAATATGTCACTCTCTGAGGGATGCCAGATCTAGTCGTTGTGCAGGTGAGAAACGATAATAAAGAAAATAAGCAATGCCAGTCTACTGACATCGAAACTACCTAAATTTATGATATGTCACTCTCTAAGGGATGCCGGTCTTATTCGTCTCATTTTCTTTGTTATTTTTTCTCACCTCCACAATCAGTAGATCTGGCATCCTTCAAACAGTGACATATCGGAAATTCAGCCAGTTCCAACACCGAATAAGACCGCACCTTAGTCAAACTTTTAAATTTGACCCGAGATCCGAAAGTTTTTGATTGTTTATTTTTTCCCACCTCCCTAACCATCTGATTCTTCTTGTCGAGATCTTTCAAACGCCGCTAGAATCGCCTTAATCGGAATTCGGACGCGCCCTCACCTTCCGGACATTAAATGCTTCGTCCGAAAAGGGCTAATTTGTCTTATTTTTAAAAGTTAAGGGGGCAATTTGTCCCAAAAAAAAATTAAGGGGCCAAATTGTCCCAAAATGGATAGTTAAGGGGTTAATTTGGGCATTAAGCCTTACATTTTTCTACCCATTTTCTCCACCTAACTATTGCAAACGCTAAACATCAAATTTTAACTAGAATCCAGGCAGCCGCCAAAAAGGAACTAGAATCCGGATCTGTGCTACTCCCCGTGGGTGTGTGGAAATTTTTTGTTTTTAAGCCATAGTTGATAGTTATATTGAAAATCAAATGGTAATATTTTAGCAAAATAGATTCCTTTCTTGATCACTTTTATAAATCACATGTATTTATATTCAAGTATTGGTTTACATTTTACGACCTGTTCCAATCGAGTCGACTCACGAAGAGGGTATAAGACTCTCCTACTAATAGTTCTCTCCATTTCAGCAAAATAGATTCTTTTGGTAAAACTAACCCGGTTTTAAGTCTTATCAAACGAGGGTTCAATGAATCATATCAAATATAGAAAGTTTAAGTTAGTTGATCCTGAACGTAACTTAAAATTGATACATATATATAATACAAGATTTATGTAGTTTAGTAAGGGAAAAGAAAAGAAAAAAGTAGTATGAATGTAAAATGCCTTTGAGGCTTTGATTGCGCAAAAACATTAATCTTGGTGCGACCCGACCCTCCTCCTTTATCCGGGCTTGGGACCGGCTGTGTAAAGATAAATGTATTAATCAACACACAGGCGGAGTTACTTGTCATTGAAGATCAATTTTTTACCAGACCCCGACTCAACCATGTGGAAGATAGTATGTATTGTCTCCAAATCAATACACAAAAACAAATAACTTAACCTGCATGTGAAAAGTGATGCAAATTTAATGCCATGGTATATTAGCATGCAGCCATCGCCAAACAATTTTCTAACTTATATTTGTTAATTTTTGTTTGTAATCATTGTGTAGCTATTGTCTTTGCCTTCTCTCCCAGATGGTTAAAACGTGGACTGCTAACCATATAATGATTGAACATATTCTGTCCGCCGGCTGAGGTGAGTCATACTTTAGCACTATATATTTTTTGGGTATATTTACAAGTTAAGTTTATTCGAGCCGGGTTGACCTACTATGGGGGTAAAGCTCTTCCAACAATGGTTTTCTCCATTCACAAGACTCGAACTCGAGACCTTACTTAAGGGGAACAAGTGCCAAACCACTTGAACCAACCACTTGTTGGTATACTTTAGCACTATATACATTGACATAGTTATAGCTTGGAAGAATTTTTATGATAAGTCAGTCTAGTCTAGAACCAATCATCTCGATTGGCACTTGCATAATTGATAGTACTAGGATAGAAGAGAGTGGCAGTGGGTGAAAATATGAAAAGTAAAATATTTTCTATCTTTATGCACACCAGTTCAACAAAATTATCATATCAATCTTATTGGAATATATATTACCTTTTTCTTGTATTTAACTAGTTACCAAAATTATTCAAGACAATATATCATACAGTTTTGTTGCCTGTAAGTAATTGTTATTGCCAATTTTAATTAATTAATTCAGTAATTGTAGATGATATGCTCTCTAGTATTGGACCCTAAATATAGAGTTCAAATTTAGACAACCTAAATTTTTTTTTTTTTGGGGGGAAGAAATTAAAAGGGGATGAGGGGTGGGAGGGAATAGGCAAAAATGGGAACCCTTACATTACATATGCTAACCTTTTATTCAGAGTTTTGCTGAATTTGGTCTTTACTTTGCAATTGCAAGCCTCAGTTGGCTGTGTTGGGACGATACTCCCACCCATACCGTTAGCCAAACCAAGCCTTTTTGATTAAGCAAAGGGGTGAGCCCTGCACCAAACAGGTATTACTTCAACATAATTTTCAATGAAAAACACCAAGTAAAAAAGGATATGCCAAACCAAACATCATACCATTCGATTAATTCCTCTCACTGACTCGTGTTTCTCCTTATAATAATCTCCAACAATGAGCTACTGCCTGCACCATATTTTTACATGCAATTTTCCATCCTCTTACCCCTGCCCTCCCATTGCTTCAAACTTGTACAAAAACTAGGTTTACTTATATTATCATTGAAAATATTTCATTCAACACCATCAATTCAAGTTGAGACAAATGAAACCTTATGGTTCCAGAACAAGTTTACTGTAAATTTGGCATCTTGTCATTAGGGTATAAGATTAACATTTCCTCTTATTATATTGTTCAAACAAATATGTCCACCGTCAAGGGCACAAAAATTCCCAAAACCACCTCACATGCCCAATATATGTAAAAAAAAAAAAATCAATAAATAATGCATGTCTGTACAAAATCTTAATACTCCAGGACGTCAAGAGGCAAGAAAAAAGGATTAGGCTGATTACAGTCAGATTCTAAGAGGAGGGACTCATCTGCAACAGTGTTATATACAACAACGATGAACACGGTAAGTACTTCATCTCCCACATGTAGGCAAAACAATTGGTGAAGAAGGATCATTATCCAATCATCCACCCCTATTTGTGATATCTTTGTTCATAACCTGAAACGTCCATCAATGCCCACAACAATTCATGGCAAATATTAGTCATTCATTGGTTCTCTTATGTCTAGAATGCATATTAAAGATGATACAACAGGTCAAGAGTAACCCAAGGCTAATCTTCAAAAAAACTCTCAATTTGAGTCGGCACAACACAACAACAACTCAAGATTAAGCAACTACAAGTTCATGATCATATTTTAGTAGACAAGTTTTCAGATTATTATTTTCATAAAGATGAAGTTCAAATCCCATGACCATAGAAACACGGTCTAGTTAAAATCTTGCAGAATTGAATATATATTTCCACCATTTTAGCAAAGATAGCTTATATACCACGAGCTATTGGGGTAAAACTACAAAATTATGAATATGGGACACAAACAAGATCTTCAATCTGAAGCTTTACATCATCCAAAACTCACCGCCTCAACCACAGGCCAATTAACTAAATTAGTATTTTATTCCAATTTTACTATAAAACCAATATCTAATTGTTGATTGCTATAATTTAAAAGCGTGAAGTGGCTGTCAAAGATACCTAAATAGTTGGTAATTAGAGACAAACAATTGCCGATATGTGCTGTCAAGTAGTCCGCCAAAACTTGTCTCGAAATAATCATTACCAAAACCTTTTGGCAGCAGGCTCCAAGAAGGCATTGAGAATATTATAGCGGACTCACTCCAAGCTCCTTTACCTCTGAGCGTGTCAAGCTACAGCTAGACAGCTAGTCAAAATGAAGGCAGTGAAGTATCCTGTAGGTCAACATAAAAAATACAGAATATAACATCAATGGATAACCAAAAGTAAATAAATATATATTGTTGAATTAAAGATAAAAAAATTTGTCTAAACTCCTTCAGCTATGTTTCTTTAACTCAGGAAGAATGTTGGATTTGGTATATCTACAAACATAGGTTCAATGTTTATTCTAAGGTTTCCATTATATATGGGGTATCAAACCTCCATATTATGATCAGATAAGTGTTGGAAACAGCTACTTCAAGGAATCCGAAGCGTCAGAAAAACATAGCCTCTGAGACATCCCCCAAAATGGTACCACATAGAAAGTTGCATTTTCATCAAACAAATCTATCCGCTATCATGTCCAACATACCAAAACATCCATTATACAGTGCATAATCAAAAGGTTAAAATTTGCCATTATTCCATATGCTATAGCCCAAACATTCAAATAAGCACACTTGATAGTTTCACGTTGATAGCCATTAAGACAGTCGCTTCATTACTTAGTTGAACCAGACATCAAAAGTGCAGAGACAATCATTTTATAATTAAATATTAGGGGCTAATGGTGTTTAAATATCTTCATATTTCAATTAGCCAAGAGACTAAATGCAAAATATATTATCCTAAACCTTAATTACAGTCTCAATTCAATGTTCCCAGAAGTCAGCAGATGAACAAACATTTGCAGCAGCTGAGGCCCAGTGCTGATATCTAGCTGCAATGCTGCTTTATAGTCAATGTTTTTCCTCTTACTAGTAGTTTTTACTTTTTTTTTGGGTCAATTTACCTTTGTTAGTACTCCGTATATTTCATGTTTGCTCTAGTACAGTTTAACCTTTATGAGCAGTATACCAGGTACTGCCTTGTTTGTTTTAAACAAGAACATCGTCTAATAAAAAAAAAAATCACATACCAAATTGGAATCAATATTTGCTGACTTTACAAAATGAGAAACAAATCAAGAGGATAGCCTAGAAAATAAATACAATAGATAAGAGAGTAAAAACGAACAATTAGAAAAGGAACAGGGAACAAGAATCATTCACGTACATATTTGAAGTATGCATCCTAGTTTAAAGATCCACGACACCTGAAGAAAAGCAGGAATAGTTAGTTAGATGATATTAAGCAGAGAATGGGAAGTAGTGTGTGTTTCTACTACCATTCTAACGCACAGCTATGAAATGGATAACCATAGAGTGACTAAGTTTTCTTAACAAGCACCAACATCAATTAGACACAATGCAAATAAAATCGCAAAGTTAAATAAACTAACAGCAACAAATCTCATTGCATCTTACTTCTTTGAACCACAGTTGCAGGGGATTTTTTTCTCCTCCAAAGGGAACTTGTAGTTGTAAGTAAGTTCTTCACCAGCTGTTATGTGCCGCTTTGCATAAATAAAAATCTTCTTCTGGCCCTCCACACTGATGACTTTTGTGTAACAGTTAGGCTGCAATTCAACTAGTTCAGATTAGCAGAACAAATCATCATGAGTGGCAACAAAAGAAAAAAGCTGTAACTTCACATGCCTCACAAGAATGGTTTATAAATCGAGCAATCCCGCCACACTTTGTAGCATCAACCTACAAAACAATGGAGCACATACGAAGTCAAAAGATTGCACAAAAAATAAGGAAGGAAAACCAAATCATGATTCAGCTCAAATTCACTCCCAGGAATTAGATTTCGATATACTTACCACATATCCATCATCAAGTCTAAATAGATAACTGCTACCAATTCCCGTCTTCTCATAATATCGTTCACGTATATCAGAGATCTATAACATTTTACAGAAAGAAATTAGTAAGTACAATAACATATTACAGGTAATTCTAAGCAAGTCAAACATACCCGAGCACGAACCAACTCTCCAACATATTCAATGACAAAGTCCTCAGCCTCAATTGGCTCAAGTGCAACAAGACCCCAATCATGTATCTTACTTCGCTGAAAACGCAGATGCTTTTTCCTTGCCTAAATGACAAGATGAAAGATTAAAATTGCCAAGTCTCAAGAAGGCATTTGAAAACACAAATATATTCAAATAATAAACATCATCTCAAAATCACCTTCAACTGAGTAGCTTTTAAGAGATCAGCACCCTCTGCAGCAGCAACAAGATTGCGTAGCTTCACTCTATTTGTTCTTGCAGAAATACCTTTACTATTAGACCCTTGCGTCATATTATTAACCTCATAACGTGAAAACTTCATGTCAATACACTGAGTTCCTCTAACACGAGCTCTTTCAGCAGGACTTGCATTGAGCGACCATTTATGCCACTCCCAGCCATTGATTGAAGATCGTGCGCATCCATCAGATATAGGACAGGAATTAGCTGTCTTGGATCTGATTGGGTGAGCCTTTTGATCTGCAATTCCTCTAGAAGAAGAATGCTTGCCATCACAATTTTCTAACTTCTGTAACTTGCTTGGAAGCGATGGAGGCTCATGATCATTTGATTGCTTCCTTTTTACCCTTGATACCTTGGGTGCTAAAGACATAACAGAGTATCAATAAAGATTTAAAATATGCAATTAATTAAGATAATAATAAAAAGAAAAAACATGAAGTAACAGAAAAAGAAAAACCTTTTAGTGTTTTCTTGCGGGACTCATTTGTAACCCCTCCTTTGTAAACAACAATATGATTACTCCTGCCCTCAGTCTTCTCAACATCACCATCCTGGAAGGTTGATGCCCTCTCCTTGCGCACTTCAGTAGCACTTTCTCGTGCCAAATTTTCTGCATAATATAGTCAATCAGTGTTACCATTCCTATGTACATTATCATCTTTTGCAATACGAAGAATCATCTATAAGAAATGGCATACTTTGAACAGCGGGGGAAACCTTGGTTGTTTTTCGAGCACTCGCACTCTTTGGCAATGAGTGACCATTGGGCAAACTACATTTAGCAATGGCTTTGGATGACCTAGAAACAGTAGATGCTTGAGATACACGTTTATTTATCCCAACCTCTTTAGAAGTAGCAGCAGTTGGTTCTGGATCTGATTGATCTAACAAATTTCTGGAAGCCTCTTTCTTCCTAGGCCTTTCAACAGGTTGGTTTTGTGACCCATTGGCAATGGTAGATTGCAACGGTTCTATCTTCTTACGAATTAACTTTTTCTTGCGGCAGTATGTATTTTTATCAGTCGCTAAGGATAATTCTGAGGAGCCTGAACTATGAGACTTCTTTGACCCGTCCCTGAGCTTCTCATGTATGGTAGAAGAAGACGCAAGATTTTCTCTATCTGCACTAAATGCTCTTTTCTGAAGCAATGAAAAATGTCACCAATCATTTTCAAATTTCAACCCAATATAATTCCGAGGTGAGTAGTGGGAATAAAAGGTATAAAACATAGATCATTACCTCATTGCCATCACACAGACGCTGTTTCTTCAAAGCACGCCATGATATAAGAAACTGACTAAGACTAGAACCAATAAATGATGAATTCCATTCTCTTAGCACATCATCATGGAGCTTTTGCCGACACATTGCCATGGCAACATATTCTCCAATCTTAGGGATATGCTCATCTGACCTTGAAGGTCGAAATTTATTGATGCGTGATGGAACAAGAGTCCCAGCATTACCCTCAAGTCCAGGAGCTGGTGGCTCATCAGCTTTTTCTTCATCAATTGCATCACCTGCATGTGCAAACAAATTCTTAAATACACCAGCCATAAAAGTTTCCTGGTTCATAACATACAAATTTTTAGATGCAGACTGACCAAACGTTTTCCAGGAATGCAATGGGTTCTTTGGATTCCCAGATAAATCTGACATTCCACTTGAACCATCCTTTTTTTCTCCACAAATGTCTGAAATGTCAACGACACAAGATGGTCCAACAGTGTCTTGCAGCTGTAAAAGAAATTGTTTGCTTAAGTTTCAGAAAGATATAATCCTTGTGTACTATAAACAAGCACATATTTAGCTGTAATCTAAAAGATTGAACCTAGTCTTGCTAGAACAATTATAAAAAAGTAGAAATATAATCATAATCAAGCATTAAAAATGATGAACCTTTTGTAACTCTTTCAACTCATCATTTATTGACATAACTGATTTCCCTACTTCCACTTCATCCAGATTTTCCTTCAATTTGTCATCATTTTTCAAACCAATCACTCTTCTTGCCTCACGCTTAACAAGATTGCCAATATACTTGGCCATAAATGCCTTCATAGATAAATGGAGTTCATTCTCAACACCTTCCAGGATGGCTTTAAAGCCATTATTGCACAATGAACTATTTAGTTTGGGTAAAACTTCTTGCCCGACAGATGAAGGAATACATGATTTTTCTTCAGGATTACCAGCAGCATCTCTTGTCAGCTCAAAACCAGGTGGACAATCAACACCACAAGCAATCGGTTCCGTCCCAGATAAGATCTGCAAAATCATTAAAGTATTAGCTTCAAGGACATTATAGAGGTAACATATACAAAGAAATAAGAATGGCATATAGACTTCACTCACACGTTCATTAGTTACCTTTTCAGCCTTCTCGCGATTTTCCCTGAAGTCAGTAGCAGACACCATGACATTAGGCTGAGTAAACCAAAGTTTTTCCCTTCTCCAGACAGAGGTATACTCAGCTATACTATCATAAAAGACAGCATTCCACATAACTTGCATGCAATATTCAAAAAGCATCTTACAAACAACTGTACAAGAACCCCGAAAGTTTTCAAAGCTTCCAACAGATTTTATACTTCCAAGAGATTCTTTAAACTCTTGCATGCATGGCTGATCAGATACATTGTCGGAGCCCGCTGTTCTGAGCTTGTCAGTACAATTAGTTTTAATTTCAGGGAAATTTTCAATCTGAAACCAAAAGCATTTGAGCTTTTAAGGTAAATGAATATCAGAATCAATATATATGTATATATCTTTTTGTGTGTGAGATGCATATATTACCATTTTGCCATCAGGAGAAGTTTTAGCATACTGGTTTAGCGATTCAACCATTATATGTCTCTGAGATTTTTTTGCAGCAATAAACTCTAAGATTATATTGCTGATTATTTCATCAAGCACAACTCTGCGAGCTGCTTTCATAATCCCAGAATGTAGCTCAGAAGAGATTTCTTCAGAAATTTCTGGGATTAAGTTCACCGATAAGGCCTGTTCATTTCCAGAAGCATAAAACTGACTACCTTTCCAAGCATTTAGAACAGACAGCAATTTAGTGGGTTGAAACCTGTTTTCAGCATGATATATCTGCAAAATAATATATTACAGGTGAAAAGCAAAATAGTAAGCAGAACTATTATACAACTTGCCAAATACCAAAAGAATGGTAATGCGTTGATAATTAACTCAGGCATCATCAGTCATACTGTTAGAATTTCAAGCCTTACCATGACAGAATCTGCAAGATAACCATAGCGATGCCAAGAATGTAATTGTAAAAGAGAATGAGGCCCATGTTTCCTATTCTCATCATCCTCATACAACCAACACGCATCTTCACCAGACTACAAAAGAAAGAGAAAATCATTTGAAGGAAGTCATAAGGAAAGGGGTAAGAATTAAGATTGAACTCCGAAAAAAAAAGGGGGAAAACACACACACACACAAAATAATACCTGCAAAAGAAAGCTAGAAGCTAGAGAGTTTGGCATGAGGTGATTGGATGCATCAATATCATTGCAGTTGGGATGTGATTGGGCAAGTGTGTGCTGGAAATTTGTATGGGATGCCTTCAAATAATGGGAAGCTGTGTTTGAAGTGAGATACACAAAACCAGTTGCAACATGATCAGGGAACTGCTTGAAGTATTTTAATGGAACGGGATTCATCAAAGTCCCATTAACTACAGGATAAACAGGGAGCTCATCAGGCAGGAAACCAGTAGATAAACCCTCATATAATTGCTGTTGGATGTAAGGACCACACATCTGTCCATGCTCATTTACATACATCCATCCACTGGCAAAAGAAGAAGATGATGATGATGACGACGGTGCATAGCTGGAGTAACTATTTTCTTGGCAGGGAGCTCCATCGCCATTACAAGACTGCGGAATTACACTGCCATTGCCATTAGACTGGCAACTCATCTCCATTGCAGGTTGTTCATCACTGCAGAATCATGAACAGAATCATGAACAACATAAAAGAAAAACACAACTATTCACAAAAAAATACATAAAGGATCAAAACTATGGCAACCAAATAGAATAAAAATACCTGTGATTTGATGATGCAAAATGGGCAGAGAGGCCAGTAAAAATATTGGGGTTGGGATCTGAAACTTTAAGACGCTTTCTGGAAAAATAAGGGTGATCTTGAGCGTGATCATATTCGTCAAGGGCACAAGATGAAGAAACCATGGCCGGCCTGAATCAAATTCAAACCAAACTAACCTCAATATGGATTGGCTATTTGTTACAAACAAAAAACAAAGCCGATACTCTAATAAGGAATACACCATTAAACTAATTAAATGAGATTTATATCTGGAAACAGGATTGGCCAAAATTCAAAGGAAGAAAAGAAAATTTTCAAAGAACATGCATGTCGATGTTAGTTTTATCAAAATCTCTCATACATAGAAATACACAGTTGAAAAAAGAATCAACAATTCAACACTCTTTCTTTCTTACCCTTAAACAGTCGCCGCCAATCTGCAAAAATCCGCTGGTGCGAATAGTATAGTACGATTTGGGTCCAAAATTTCCAAACTAGAAGAAAACCATTATCGCCAGCGGCTCGGCTGCTTGTAAACTCTATTCACAACCGATTGCGTGCCTATGGGTGCAGAGGGAAAAAAATTCCTTTGCCCTCTTGACTTCTGACCCGGTCGGACTTTCTTTTCTTTTCTAATTTTTTTTGGGTTTTTTTTTTTGATACTTTTGGGTTTTTTTTTTAAATCAATCGATGGATCATTTTATCAAATCAGTCAGAAAATATCAATTGACTTTTCTGGGCTACAACTCAACTATATTTATTTCAGGCCTATTTCCTTCAAACGAATATCGATATGGACTCTTTGTTGGTTCTTGGGCTCGCTTTTGGGTCATATTCTCTTTTTTTTCGGCCCAAGGTCATTTCTTTTAAAGGTACAAAATTATAAATTTATAAGCCAACTTTTGAATTTTTTTTTATTTGAGGTTATTAGGAATTGAACCCTAGCCACTATACACTAACTTAGTAACTTTTTTTTGGCAATAAACTAACTTAGTAACTTTACATTCAAATTCTTATAACTTGATCAATTTTAAGGTGCGTTTGGTTGGGGGTGATCTCAGGTCACCCTTGTTAGTTGGGATCACCTGTTGGTGACTTTCAGTGGTAATCTCATATCACCACGTTTGATTATACCTTTTTTTAAAGAATGGTGATCCGATTACTCCCTGATCACCCCTCAGAGAGGTGATCTGATCACCCATCTAAACCCAGGTGATCTAAGATCACCAGTGATTTGGGGGGTGATCCTAACCAAACGCACCATTTAGTAACTTTTCATCAATGATAAAGTTTACCTATTTTGTTAAATTGTGTCATACTAAAAGGTATAAAGATTAATAGATTATCAAAATTTCTATGCACTATGACTATACATAAATTTATTAACCATGCCACATTTTTTGAAATTATGGTGAATTTTCATCAAATAAGGAAGGTTACTAATTTTCTTAAACCACACCTTAGAACAATGTATACAAGTTATCAAATTTCTATGCACTATATCATTTTAGTAACCTTACATTCTTAGAATTTTTAGTTAACTTTTTATCAACGAGGAAGGTTACCGATTTTTTTAAAACATTGTCATATAAAAATGCATATAAGTTTTCAAACCGTCAATGCTTTGTATATCCTAAGAAATTTTAGTCATTTTTCATCAATGAGGAAAAAGATTAAAGGAGAACCAATTTTCAGAAACTATATGTCACATAAAAAGGTACAAAGATCATCAAAATCTATATATGCATTTTACATAAATAACCTTACACATCTTTAGAAAATTAGTAATTTTTCAACATCACCGATCGATTTGTCTTAAATCCTGTCACAAGGAAAGTTATGTAAGGTATCAACATTTCTATGCAATAATATATGTAGTAACCTTACATCCTATGAAATTTTAGTAGGTTTTCATATACGAGGAAGACTACCAATTTTCATAAACTGTGTCACAAAAAAGTTATACTACAATTTTATACGGTTTATGTATTAGAAAAGGGGAAAAAAACTTTGTAATTACCGTTATTTATTGATAAATTTATTAATTTATAAAGTCCACCTTGTTAAAATCGCTTCATTATTGTTTTTGACTTTTTGTCCAAATAATGAAATCCAAAAGTGATTGTTTTCATTTGATTCCTGCCGTCCAATATTTAAGCTTCACACCACACGAAACTTTTTAAGTAACACTAACTAACACCCAAAGAGTCAAGAGATGATAGGGATTAGTGATTAGTGATTAGAGAGTGAATGGTTTGTTTAATTGAAGCCCTATACTTGTCTTGGCAAAAAGAAAAAAGAAAAAAGAAAAATGGTCCTAGACTTGTAGTGTAGTACCGTTTATACCTGAGAGTTTTTTTCTCAAAATGAATATATATGAATAATTGCTAAGTATGACTCAACAAATTTTAAAGTTAAAAATTAAAATTTTAAAATTATTAATCCTAGCTAGAGCGCCTTGCTTATCCTTCTGTTGGTTTGTTATTATCTGCAAGTGGAGTAACATAATTAACATGGATATATATATATAAATTAATTTTTATTATGGTTATGGGGGGCGGGGAGTTGAAGGAAGCAACAAGCAAGGAATAATGAGAGTGAGACGCCTAAGAAAGAAGAAAGCATATTATTAATTAACAAAACTGATTTCAAGGTCTCATTTGTTTGGTGCCAATGCAAGCCACTGGTGGTCTAGTTGCAGGGTCTCACACCCGGGACGAGCTCCTATTTATCCCTGGCCAGGGGGAGTCGTCGTCGGAAATTATAATAAGGGGCCAATATCGCCAAAGCCAAAAATGTCATATATGCGACGATGAGCTGGGGGTGACGGTTGATGGAGAGCCCTTCGTGGCCTGCAATGAATGCGCTTTTCCCATCTGCCGCCCTTGCTATGAATACGAGCGCCGGGAAGGAAACAAAGTCTGCCCTCTTTGCAAGACCAGATTTAAACGTCTCAAGGGTATTAATTAATTGCCATATATCTATCTATTTTTCTCTGTCTATTCTCTCTCTTACGCGCGGTGTTCAGGGTGTGCTAGAGTGGAGGGTGATGAAGAAGAAGATGACATTGATGACTTGGAGAATGAGTTCAGTTTGGTTATGCACCATGCCAATGCCAATGCAATCATTAGTTGTGTCTCTAATCCACCTCATCATCATCTGCAGGTTAATTTGTATAGTTTATCCCCATCCCCTGCTCGTCAATATTGCTCAATTAATGGTATTTACTAATTACTTACTCGTATTTCGTTACGTATTCACTACCAGGATGATGACCAGCATGCTTTGGTCCCTTCCTTCATGGCTTCTAATGGTAAAAGGATTACTTCCCTTCTTTCTCCTGGTATATATATATACGAAATTTTGTTTCCTTTTATATATGGGTTGAAGTTGAACATCTACTTCATTTCTTCCCCCTTTTCCCTTTGTAGTGCAACTCAGAGCCTTGGATCCTTCCAAGGATTTAGCTGCTTATGGCTATGGAAGTGTTGCTTGGAAACAAAGGCAAGACAAGTTCCAAGTCATGAATTCTGATGATATTAATGGTTGCAAGGATATTTATTCTGCTGACCTTGATTTACCATTGTAAGCTCCCCCCTACCATCTTTTCAAGTACTATTTCATTTCTTCATGGGCTTTGTCTTATAAGACTTACATTAGATTCCAACAGAAATTTCTTTTCACATTAATTAGTTCCTGAAATTTACTTTGATTAAAGACAAATCAACCCTTACCAAAAGATCATCTTTCCAAGTTTCCAACAACTACTTTACTTCATGTCTGATTGCATTGCAAGTATTTTTCTCTTCTTTCAAAATTCAATATTGCCTACAAATTAACACATGGTTAATGCTTGTAAATCAGAATGGATATTGAGGCTAGACAACCATTGTCAAGAAAGCTGCCCATTTCATCAAGCCAAATCAACCCCTACCGGATGATCATCATAATTCGACTTATAGTTCTTGGATTTTTCTTTCATTACCGAGTCATGCACCCTGTAAACAATGCCTATGCTTTGTGGCTTGTATCTGTCATTTGTGAAATCTGGTTTGCTTGTTCATGGATTCTTGATCAATTCCCAAAGTGGCTTCCCGTTGAGAGGGAAACTTATCTGGATAGATTATCATTACGGTAAGTAATCTGCACATAATGCTTTAATACTAGATTTTGACTCTTTTCATCCATCTATGACAAATTTGAATGAATT
Organism: Corchorus capsularis; assembly: GCA_001974805.1. NCBI lineage: Eukaryota > Viridiplantae > Streptophyta > Magnoliopsida > Malvales > Malvaceae > Corchorus > Corchorus capsularis. The sequence goes on from AWWV01010328.1 coordinate 33,316, forward strand.
TAGTATCTTGTTTTCTGTTTTTCAGATATGAGAAACAGGGGCAACCTTCTCAACTTTCTCATATTGACGTATTTGTTAGCACGGTTAATCCATTAAAAGAACCCCCATTGGTCACTGCAAACACTATCCTATCCATTCTTGCAGTAGACTACCCTGTTGATAAGGTAACTTGTTATGTTTCTGATGATGGTGCTGCTATGCTAACATTTGAGGCACTGTCAGAAACATCAGAATTTGCAAAGAAATGGGTTCCCTTTTGTAAGAAGTTTAACATAGAACCAAGGGCACCTGAGTGGTACTTTGCTCAAAAAATAGACTACCTTAACGATAAGGTGTCGCCATCATTTGTAAGGGAAAGGAGATCAATGAAGGTAACAAGAAATTTTCCAAGCTCAATGATTTTTGTTGCCATTTATGTATAATCACAGGCTAACTCCAATTGTTGTTGCAACTTTAGAGAGAGTATGAAACTTTCAAAGTTGGAATCAATGCTTTGGTTGCCAAGGCTAAAAAGGTTCCACAAGAAGGATGGACTATGCAGGATGGAACTCCATGGCCTGGGAATAACCCTCACGGTCATCCTGGAATGATTCAGGTGTGTCAATGCTTTTGTTTCCCTCTTTTAGAAACATTAAAGTACTTTATTTTCTGCCATAACTTACATATATATACTTGCATCGTTAATTCATAGGTTTTCCTTGGGCAAACTGGAGGATATGACACTGATGGGAATGAATTGCCAAGCTTGGTGTATGTTTCTAGAGAAAAAAGGCCCAGATTTAATCACCATAAGAAAGCTGGAGCAATGAATGCTTTGGTAAACTTCTAACGGCGAGTATATAAAATTTCTTGTATTTTTTCATGCACTACTTGACAAGATATATTTTTATTAAGATCAAGATGGAAGATTGTAATATTTAATAATCATAACAATCTTATTTGTCATGCAGGTTAGAGTCTCTGCTCTGCTCACAAATGCACCCTATGTGTTAAATTTGGATTTTGATCACTACATTAATAACAGCAAAGCTCTTAGAGAGGCAATGTGTTTCATGATGGATCCATTGCTAGGAAAGAAAGTATGTTATGTCCAGTTCCCACAGAGGTTTGATGGCAATGACGGACATGATGAATATGGCAATAAGAACACCATATTCTTTGATGTAAGTATTTATTTACCAAACTTTATATTGTTAATATCTTAATTTTGTTTGAAATCTAATATAATGTGTAAATCGTGAATTTACAGATTAATATGAAAGGTTTGGATGGCATTCAAGGTCCTATGTATGTTGGTACTGGATGTGTATTTAGAAGAATATCACTTTATGGTTGTGATGCTCCAAAAGTGAAGAAGCCACCAATAAGGACATGCAATTGTTGGCCTAAGTGGTGTTGCTGGAGAAGGGGAAAGAAGCAATCTAAGGCAGAGTTAAAGACGAAAAATACTAAAACTAAACAAAGGGATGCAGAGGCAATAACATCACCACTTGTGTACACTGCTATGGAGGGCAACAAAGAAGGTCTTGTCAACATTTTGATATTGAATTGTTCTAGTTGTAGCTATGCATTTACTTGCCCCTCACTCCACCATCATCATTTCATTTGACTTGAAATTTAAAAATTTAAGGATCTAGCATTTTGACAGAAGATTTTATTATATTATCATTTGATTTTGAAAAGCTTAAATACAGGTAAAGAAGGGGAACATTTTGCTATCTGTGAGCAGAAGCTAGAGAAGAAGTTTGGGCAGTCCCCAATTTTTGTTGCGTCTATCTTGTTAGAGAATGGTGAAACAATAAAAGGAACAAGCACTGCATCTCTTCTTAAAGAAGCCATCCATGTCATCACTTGTGCCTATGAAGATAAAACAGAATGGGGAAAAGAGGTGAAGACACTTTTTCTTAATATAACTTTGTAATTACTACTAAAGATACTCATAATATAACACTTTTCTTAATGTTGTTAGGTTGGATGGATGTATGGTTCAATACGAGAGGATATATTAACAGGATTCAAAATGCATTGCCACGGGTGGCGATCCATATATCATATACCTGCTAGGCCTGCATTCAAGGGATGTGCTCCAATCAACCTTTCTGATGGTCTGCACCAGGTGCTCCAATGCGCGCTTGGATCACTCGAAATCTTCTTTAGCAAGCATTGTCCTCTTTGGTATGGATATGGAGGTGGCCTAAAGTCCTTGGAACGCCTTTCTTATATAAATGCAACTCTATATCCATGGACCTCCATTCCTCTATCAGTATACTGTACCCTTCCTGCTGTGTGCTTGCTCACAGGCAAATTCATCATCCCAGAGGTATATATATAAATCAAATTATTAACCCTTTTAATAACTTTACAAAATATTAGCAAATAATTTATGGTAAATGATGATCTGTAATTTTTGCAGCTCAGCAATGCAGGTAGCTTGTGGTTCTTGTCACTATTCATTTGTATTTTTGCAACAAGCATGTTGGAAATGAGATGGAGTGGAGTTGGAATCGATGAATGGTGGAGGAATGAACAATTTTGGGTGATTGGAGGGGTCTCGGCGCATCTATTCGCTGTATTCCAAGGGGTTTCAAAGGTTATAACTGGTATAAATATTGATCATGCCAATTCCAAATGGGCAGAAAATGATCATGGAGATCAGTTTTCTAAATATGCATTAAAATGGACAACTTTGCTCATTCCTCCAACAACACTGCTTATAATAAACCTAATAGGAGTAGTTGCTGGTATCTCAAATGCTATAAATTATGGGTATGACTCTTGGGGACCTTTGTTTGGGAAGCTCTTTTTTGCATTTTGGGTTATTCTTCATCTCTTTCCTTTCCTTAAAGCCTTGTTGGGTCGAGGAAACACCACTCCCACCGTTATTATTGTTTGGTCAATTTTGTTAGCTTGCATTTTCTCCCTTTTATGGACTCGTCTCGATCCATTCTCGCCCCAATCTGATACCCCATATTTGGAGGAATGTGGGTTGGACTGTAATTAATTAGCATCTAAAATTCACTATTTCACTGATCATTTTTGTACCATATTCATCATCATCATTGCTTTGATCGTGAAGGAAGAGGCCTTCCACCATGCTTATAACATTTAACTAGAACTAGAATTGAGGCTTCCACTACACTAAGAGTATGTAATTTTAATTTTATGATGATTGTTTGTAATGTGTTTAAACTAAAAATTTAACATATACTCTATTTAGTCAAAATAGTTATTTTGAACAATTAGGCTTCTTTTTCCATTCATTCGACCCAAATTACATCTACAAATCTGATTCTTTTTTTCATGGGCATATATAATACTCTCCAAAGTGAAGCCATGTAGTTAAAGAAATGAGCTCCATACCATCCACTGTGTGACATTTTCAGATCATTGCTTTGAAGTTGCAACGCCTTAAATCCTCGGAATCTTGTCGTGCTTTCACTTCACCTTCAATTCTTTGATCAAGTTTGAGTTTAATCCCACCTTGGCTCAATCCAGCAAGAAGACAAGAATTGGGTTGTGTTGTAAAAATCTGGCACGACTTGGTTATTTCCGCAAGTGTAAAACTTGTGAGTGGTTAGACAATACTCCCTCCGTCCCATATTATCTGTCCACTTCTATTAGGAGAAAAGTGGACAGATAATATGGGACCGAGGTAGTAGCAGACAAGGGAATCTCCAAAGAGCTTGGGGAAATAAATTTTATTCTCCATGTCCGAGGATCTGGGGATTTCAGAGAAGCAGCTTGAAGGACTCAGAAACAATGCATGTTTTCCCAAACTATTTACTTGTTCCCAAACCATTACCGGCTCAAAATTCAACTTGTAAACATGAACCAATTCATCATCAACAAATACTGAAAGAAGCTTTCCATCACATTCCACTAAGAAAATTGGGCAGAGATGGTGATCTGGACTATTCAGCTCTGCAAGTGTCTTCCAACTAGGTTGATGATCATCATCATTGAATTCAAAAACACCCAAATTCCCCAGTCCATTAAGAAGATAGAAGGCTCCATTGAAGTAGACCAGACTGTTATTCACATTGTGGGGTTGGTCTTGGAAATTCTTATAATCATCACACTGATATTCATGCCATGATTGCATTCCATCATCACACTGCCATCCCGATCCCTGATCATCACCCGCTGTTTCTGTGAGACGCATATAGCGCATGGAATCAGTGCCACTCCCCACCAATATCCTTATCCTGTTAGGTGAAGAAGATGAGAGAGCATAACAGTGGCCTGCCCGAGGTGGTTCTGTTGGCAATACGATCTCTTTCTTTCTAAAAGGGTGATACAAGGACATAATGTCACTATCAGCAGCCGCCATTAGCAACCACCCATTTTTGGAGTAGCGAATAATTTTATGCTCTAATAAACACTTTAGGAATGTTGGTAAGATATGTACCACCCGTGTGGGGATCAATAAATTTGTGCATATCTCTCGAATTAAAAATCAACCATGGAGACAAGGATGGAAATGCTGACTTGACTGAAACTGAAGCTTCTCTCCAGTTGATACGAGGTAACACTCGTTGAAATGTGTGGCAGACAGCTCGGAAATTGATATAATCAACTAGGTAAAGTTTCTTGGCAATGAATTCCAGAATATCCAACGGAAGCTTAGAAAATAAGTCTCTGTTTTGTACTGCTCCAGTACTACTCTCATCATCATCTTTAATTGGCACTTTTTCATTGATTCTTTCCTCAGATTTTGCTTCTGGGTACCCAAACCTGTAGATATCAGTGATGGCCAAGAAGGGTGATGAAAAATGTGACAGCAAGTTTTGTAATTCTAATGGCGAAGAAGCCGAAATGCTTTGATCTTCAATGTTGAATGTGTACAATCTCTTATCTTGTACCCCAAAGAAATATACACAACCTGCTTGAATCCCAGCTGGCTCATTTTCAGTTACAGGGCAGGAGAAGGCATAGTCACCACTTAAGAAAATTGCTCTTCCATGATCTTTTGCACTTTTCATCTTAATCCAGCTCTTATACTTTCTGCTCGACTCTAACTCGAAAAGCTCAATATCGGTAATGTCAATGTTTTTGTCCCCAAAATTCATAGTTATTTCAAGGTAACACAGTTGGCCACAAAAGTCAAACAAGTATCTCCTGAGAAATATTCCGATACACTATAGGATAAGGATAAGTTCGGACGCACCATAATTGTCTAATATTGAAGTTGTTGGGCCTATTTTGTTCCATCACCATGAACATACCTATTCGACGAGTTGCAGCATAAGTTTCCACCCGAACTAGCCACACAATTCCCGTCAATAACGTCGCCATCTATACCGGCGGCTATCCGGTCAATCTCGTCGCCAACCCAAATCTTGTTCCATTGTTTATCTCCAACTCTGCAGAATATCATAACCCTCCTTTTCCTGTGAGACAAGTAGCCAACCAAAATTACAATCCCAAACTCTTTTCTTCTCCAGATTGGGAATTGTCTTAAAAGGGCATAATGGCACAGTTACGTTGCAGAAGGTTGCCAATCTCATCATCTCACTCGCCGAAGCCGAAGGGATGAGAAGCCAAGCGCCTCGATTATTTTCTCCTCTTAACTTCTCCATTCATAAATTCATAAATATTCGGGTCGGATCCGGATTAGTCAGACGAAGTCCTGGATACCGGATGGGATACAAAAAAAAAAAGTAACCTAAATTAACTTACAATATAGCATATGTATAGACAGACTTAGCCCTAGGTGCAACTCCTAATTCCATGCGGATTAATTAGGAGTTTTACTCCTAATTAGCATCTAAAATTTTACTATTTCACTGAGCATTTTTGTACCATCATCATCATTGCTTTGATCGTGAAGGAAGAGGCCTTCCACCATGCTATACATTTAACTATAACTAGAATTGAGGCTTCCGCTACTACGAGTATGTAATTTTAATTTCATGATGATTGTATGTAATGTAATGTGTTTAAACTAAAAATTTAACATATACTCTATTTAGTCAAAAAAGCTTTGAGGTTGCGACGAAGAATCTTGTTGTGCTCTCACTTCACCTTCAATCTCCATGATACTTTAAATTTTGTAATCTTGTTTAGCCCCAAATAAATTTTGTATTTATTTTATGGGTGGATATGAACTTCCAAACATTGATTATGATAGGGTTTTAGAATGAATATGTGATTATGTGTGTGATTTAACCTTGAGTCCATGGTAACTCCCACAGTCTCAAGTCTATAGGAACATCACTCCTCACGAGACTCTTTAAATGGAGAAGAAGTTTGATTTAAGGGGTTTTTTTTTAAAGAAAAAAAGTTTTCATTAGAAGATTACGAAAGATTTTTTTTTTGCCAGACATTAGAAGATTATTAACTTTCGCAAAATTGAAGAAAATTGCCAAAAATTAATTTTTTTTCAGGTAGCCAAAAAATAATTTATTTCAACATGCGCAAAGGATAATGATTTAACGTTAGACATGATTTGCTACAATCTATGTGGTTGTTTTTTTTTGGATGGCCAGAACAATCTATGTGGTTGAGGTTCTAATTTGTTACAATTGAAAGGCTGAATCCTTAAATGAGAAAACCTCCAAATGGTTAGGCATTAATGTGAGCATTTAGTCAAGTTATCATCCTATAACAACAATTTAAATGCAAAAAATGCAAATTTCATTATTTACATTTTAGGGAAAATCAAGATTCTTTTTATTCATTTTATTTTCAGAAGGGGAATATATGAGAAGTTACTCCGCGACAGGCAAGCGATAGTCAACGCTAAGGAATCAAAGGTCGGCGCGTGGAGATACACAAATACGCGACTTTTTTCGATTTGGAACATCAGATTTTAAGAATAAAAATCTTGCGATTTTTTGTTGTGTGTTTTCGTTTTCCTTATTTCTTTCTCAAGAAAAAGGCTTCAATTTCATCGCCGGTAGTCTGCTTGCTGCCTGGATAAAACTCGCAGGGGAATTTCCGCTTTTCTAATTATCATTAAAAAGCAAGCCATCGATCGGGAATGGTGAAGGAGACGGAATATTACGACGTCTTAGGGGTCAGCCCTTCTGCTACGGAGGCTGAAATTAAGAAAGCTTATTACATCAAGGTGATTGTTTCTACTCCGATTTTGCACCATCCCCAGCTTAGATTAGGTTAATTTTCATGGTAGTCGTTTAACTTTGGTAGATCCGTCCGAAAATTGTATTTGATTGTAGAATCAGAGCCTAATTTCTACTCATAGATAGTTGAAACAATTTCAAATTACCCTGTTTTTTATTTTCGATTTTTATTCTTTTTCTTGTTTTATTTAAATATCAAAGTATATAGACTTATTCTTCCTGCTAGCCATCAGTTGCAACTCTCTTACTGCTGATTCTCAGACTTCTAAGCATTCAACTTTTTCACATATTGGCTCATTTGTATATTCTCTGCAGGCACGGCAGGTTCATCCTGATAAAAACCCCAATGATCCTCTTGCAGCACAGAATTTTCAGGCAAGTCTTCCATCTTACATGTTCACCAACCAAAATGATGATAGTTTGAGTTTACTGAGCAGTTAGTTTCATTTATGCCCTACATGTAAAATATTGTTTCAGCACCCCAAATGCTGTGCTGCCAAATGTTGCTGATTGGCATGCTGGATCTGTTTCTTTATTGTTTAACATTTGGAAAACTTTGTACTTGTTTTATACTGTTTCTCCAAATACAGAGCTATTGGAAAATCAAAATTGACTTGTGGAAATTACATGCAATGTAACATGAATACCAGTATTTTCTTTACTGTTTCTTATGCCTATGTGAATGGTGGCGTTTCTACTCTTTAAGACGGAATTTTCCACTTCAAACCTCAAAATGAAGATCATTTTCTGCATAACTCTTTTCTGGACTTTGACTCCTTCCAAAATTTGTTAGCTCTGTCTATTGAGCCAGAATTAATCAATTTCATAATCAAGCTATGGACTAGTTTGTTGTGTGTTGTTGTTATTAACCAATTGATAACTGTTTTAGTAGAGAATAATCATCCTGTATCTGAAACTTGATGTTTGTTTAGAACAACAACAATCACAACAAACCCAAGCATTTTTTGCACTATATGAGGTCAGCTTAAGAATCATATTATGCCACTGTGCTTTAAGACAATAGGGATGTATCCTCAATAAGACCCAATAGGAGAAAAATATGTAATTTCACAAATGTATAGTTATACGGGTTACATTTGAACACTTTAATGTACAAATTGCCTCGTTGTCTGCCTGCAATGTGTTCATTTTATCTATTCTTGACCTCAATTTTGAGTATTACAATTTTCTTTAAATTCTTATTTTTCAACTTTTACTTAGGTGTTGGGAGAGGCTTATCAAGTATTAAGTGATCCAGCACAACGCCAAGCATATGATGCTTATGGGAAAGCAGGAATCTCAACGTTAGTTTCTTCTTTATATTCTATGAATACTTGAAACTCAAGGTTCATTGGCTGTTAAAAACTATTGAAAGAAATTTAATATTCTTTCCATGTTATTTACATGATGATTTTGTTTTCTTGCAGCGAAGCAATTATTGATCCTGCAGCAATTTTTGCAATGCTTTTTGGTAGTGAGCTTTTTGAGGAATATATAGGACAGCTTGCTATGGCATCAATGGCCTCAGTAGACATGTTTACAGATGGAGAGCAATTTGATACTAAAAAGTTGCAGGAGAAAATGAGGGTAAAAGTTGTTATTTATGTTGCAAATGATTGAGACTTTTACTATGAATTTCATTTGTGACAGGATGAGTGATTGAAGAAAAAATAAGGCAAAGGGAGTATTAATTCAATAATCAGTAAATTAGTTCTTTTTGTTTTTTCTTGTGGTCTCCCTTATCATTTGGATCTAGGATTGTTACAGGTGACAGTTTTTGGAAATCTCATGGTACTTTTACTTGAATTAGGCATGAAAATTTTGGGAAATACGGTATTCAACCATAGGGAAAACTGAATATGGTTCAGATCTTATATAGGATTAAGAATTGAATTGGTGTATATTGAGGACAAGTGGGTAGAATAAGGTGTGAGATATCTGAAATACTTAGAGAGAAATCAATGTAATAAGGAAGCATGTACTTTGGCATTCTTTGATTTATTTATAGGAAGACAATACTAAATTATAAACATGATTTTATTCAGACATTCCGAGTACTTTACCAGCAATGCATGTTTTTAATAAAAAAATTAAAGTTTTCATAGGTTTTACCAATATTTGCTCTTGCTTGCATCCCTTCATCTTATAAAAGATATGATAAATATTTCTTTATGCAAATCTTTGCTGGATACAGATTATTCAAAAGGAAAGAGAAGAAAAACTTGCAGAAATATTGAAAGATCGACTTCATCAATATGTGCAAGGAAATAAAGAGGACTTTGTTAACCACGCTAAAGCTGAAGTATCAAGGCTCTCTAATGCAGGTACTGTATCTTGTTCTCTGGAAATGATGTGTAACCTTGAGAGAAGAACATCAATCCTTATTCATATCTTGTTAAATGTATTTGTACTGTTTTGGATGTATTGTTACCAGTATATATCTTTATTTTGTTGGATATCTGTTTGTATAATTTATATCAGTTGTGATAGATTTTGCAGTATATTTTTCACAGCTTTTGGTGGCGATATGTTGAATACAATTGGTTACATATATGTAAGACAAGCGGCAAAAGAGCTTGGGAAGAAAGCGATATACTTGGGTGTACCTTTCGTTGCTGAGTGGTTTAGAAACAAAGGCCACTTCATCAAATCCCAAGTAACAGCAGCAACAGGTTAGTAGATGACACTAACTTTAATGCTTAGTAGCTATAATGAGGTATTGTATTCAAACCTTACCAATGATAAATCATTTTACTGTCAATTTTTGTGTTTCACCATTTTTACCCTTCTGGTTGTAGGTGCAATTGCTTTGCTCCAGCTGCAGGAGGACATGAAGAAGCAGCTCAGTGCAGAAGGAAACTACACTGAGGAGGAGCTTGAAGAGTATATGCAATCTCACAAGAAGTTGATGATTGATTCTCTATGGAAGCTTAATGTAGCTGACATTGAAGCTACTCTTTCCCGTGTTTGTCAAATGGTTCTTTCACAGCCCCTTCTTTTATGGCTTTCAAGCTTTAAATAGTAGTTGTATGTTTCATGTAAGCTATCAAAAAATTGTTTTAGGTTCTTCAAGATAACAATGTCAAAAAGGAAGAGCTTCGAGCACGAGCTAAAGGGTTGAAAACTCTTGGTAAAATCTTCCAGGTGTGTGCGTGCGTGTGTTCTTTTTCGTTGTTATCATCTATATTTTCATATCTTACCATCTCTTTAATTTGTTCTGAACTTTCTTGGATATACTATACTATGGTATGATAATAGAGGGCCAAGTCAGCCAATGGAAGTGAGAGCGAACCTGGGCTAAGCAGTACAGTACATAAGTTGAATGGAAGTGAACCAAGTAGTGATGGCAGTTCCTTTAATGCAACCCCAAAGCTTGTAAACCAGGAAGAGTCATCTCATTCTACATTTGCTTTACAGGTATGGTTATTTTGCTGGCAGTTAAACCCATTATTCAAGTAATTTAAGAGCTATGGGCATTTTTCTTGATTTCATCAATTGGGCGTTATAACTGTTCAAGATTAGCTGTCACCCAGACATTGGTGGCATTGAAAAATATGTTCTTTCAATAGTTTGGATAATTTTGGTTGCATTATAAGGCTCTATGATTTAACTTAACCTTATGGAATGGGGATTTCAAGACATCTGATCCGATTCTTTCAGGTGTTTGCATCTTTGAATGACTCTTCAAATTTGGTGATTTATATTCCCAAAACTAATCAAATTTAAACTCAAATTTGTGAACGAAGAAGTTTTAACCGGCAATGCCATGTCATGCATGATTTAGGAATGTCCCCTCTTTATATGTTAAGGGATAGAAAGTGGTGAAGATGAATAGTATAGAATCAGACACATGTTATGTATCTTTTCTCACCAATGTTGCTGCTGCTGTTTCTTTGTTGGTCTATCTCCAATTTTTTTTGCCTGACTATTTGAAACAATTGGACATTCTAGAGCCCTTATGTGGAAGCCCCTAACTTTCCGGACGCTCAGTTCACCTATAACTTTCCGAGGCCAACAGCACCACCGGGTGCACAAAGACATCCTTGAATTAGCAGAGACTAAGAGGCTGATCCTAGAGATGTATGGTTGTTGTATCATGTTCATGTGTATCAATATTGTGGTGCTACTGGTGGAGGGAGTCGAGTGTCATCAGATGTACGATGCATACCTGTCTTTTGATCCCACCCAAGTGAGCACAGCAGGTGTTTATTGTATTTTAATGACAGGAGACTGTGTAGAGAGAAAAATGGTTGTAGAATATAGTTATTTTCATTGTTAGAGGCTGCCTGCCTGCTTATTTTTAAATGCCCCTTTTTTTTTTCTTTTCTTTTCTTTTGAGTTGATTTTGCATTTGTTGTGTTCTCTGTTTTGGTTTCACTATGTAATTAGCAATACAAATACCTTGTAATGTTTTTTTTTTAATTATATTATTTGAATACAAGATTGAAATTTTATGAATTCCAACTTGGTGATAAATGATGTGCTCCCCTTGGATAAGGATTTTCTTTCTCAGATGGAATCAACTCATCATCACTAACACAATCTTCTTCCTCCGTCGTGTCGTGAGTGATAAATTCTGCCACAACCTCTCTAAATCCTCCTCCATACCAACCGAAGCAGATCCCCAGAAACCTATAAAACTAGCTGCCAATCTTACTGAAATCCAGAAAAACTCAAAACTAACTAAAAGCACTAGAAGAACTCCACTCAAAACTTGCCTCTGCAAGACTTAGAAACCACTCGCACAGAGCCTTGCTCTGGAGAGACTTGACAGTTAAAGACGTGCTAATAAATTATACTAATGGCTTAAAATGACGCTTTTAGTGGGTTAATTATACTAATAATGGTCTAAAATGACACTTATTAGTGGGTTAAGTTATTACTAGTTACTCATGATTTTTTTTTGGCCGAATGAAAATTTATTGGATACCAACACTATTAAAAATCTTTGAATTTGGATATGGGAACACGCATATTATGCTACGCGGGATTGATTTGCTTACATTGAAAAAATGATATAGTTGAAGATTAGATAAGGACATGATTCAGATAATATTTGTAGTAGTAGTAAAAAATAGTCTAATTTCAAGAATTATTCAATTATATACTTAAATTAAGGGAAAAAATACAATGTTTCCATTTTCCACGAAAAGAGAATGGATTTTTTTTTGGGTTGCCATCAGAATGGGAGTTTACTTTTTTTATTTTAACAAAGAAAAAAGGAAAGTGTTTTTCCAAAAAAAAAAAGAAAAAAAAGAAAGTGAAAAATCACAAAATTTATTTATTTTAAAAATATAACCGCCGCTGCTGAATACATGAAAAAAATATCGGTTAAATTTTAAATTTAAAAAAAAAAAAAAAAGCAAAAAGGCACCGAAGGGAGGGATGAGTGACAGTAAAAATAAGATACATGTTTGGTAACAGCGAAAATTAAGAAAGAGCGTAAAAAGAATTTAAAAGCAGAAAAAAAGAGGAAAATCGCGTCTGAGTCTGAGTCTGAGTCTGGGTTAAAACTTAAGATTTGAGGCATCCTAATTGAAATTGAAATTGAAATTGCGAGGCGAGGCGAGGCGAGGCAAGGGGGCTTGCCTTTTTCTCTTTTTATCTTCTTTTCTGAAGAAAGATAGATAAGCAAGCAGGAGGAGAAAAACGCCCTTCCCTTGCTTTCTCTCTTTGCTCTTTGCAATTTCAATTTCTCTCATTTTTCTTCCCTCAGATCTTCTCTTCTCTTTCCTTTTTTCCATTAAGATTTCATTAATTTCATTAATTGATTGATTGAGATCTGCCATTTTGCTCTTACAACTTTATAAGCCAAGGAAATGTCAAGTTTGTAATTTAATTCAATTTCACATTTCATATTCATAAGCAAAGCCAAAGCCAAAGCCAAAAGCCAAAAGCCAAAAGCCAAAAGCCAAAACCGTGTTTTGATTGCATCGTCTGCCTTGTGTTTTTTACTTTTGCTTTCCTTCAAACTTATAAATCCGCCCAAGATCTGCTTACTTTACGGCAAACAAGTCCTGCGAGGAAGCAATGGAGTCGCAACCGCCAACCGAGAAGAGATCGTCGGCTGTTTCAGATGTGGGAGCCTGGGCCATGAACGTTATAAGCTCCGTTGGAATTATTATGGCTAACAAGCAACTCATGTCCTCCTCCGGTTATGCTTTCAGCTTTGGTATGGCCTCCATTTTTGTGTTTTTAATTTGGATCTATTTTTCTCCTTCGGGAATGGATAAGTTTAGCTTTTCTGCCTATTGCCTGAGATCTAAGACATATATCAAATTTGAAAAATCATTTCAAATAATAAGGACACAACTAAGTTGCTCAATCATGTTGTTTACAGCAACAACCTTAACGGGTTTCCACTTTGCGGTAACGGCGCTGGTTGGTCTGGTTTCAAATGCAACTGGTTTATCAGCGTCCAAGCATGTTCCTTTATGGGAACTTCTGTGGTTCTCTATAGTTGCAAATATGTCCATCACTGGGATGAATTTCAGTCTCATGCTTAACTCTGTTGGTTTCTACCAGGTATTTTTTATTTTTCTTTGCCTTTGCTCTGGTTTCAATTTGTTTTTTTACTCACTACTTTTGATTCACTACATTGAGATTGAGAACATGCTATGAAAATTATTCAATAAATTTTGAATTCCTTGTTTTGCTTATATCTAAACCATTATCCTGCTGCAAGAATTTAGCCGGATGTAGTCATTTCTCATCGAAAGTATGCACCCCTTTATAGCTTTCTATAGGACCATTTCTCTTAGTATTCTGACCCTTATTCCTCCTTCCTCTTTTCTTTTCCTCAGCTAACTATCTATCATCTTCCTGACGTCACAGATTTCAAAACTCAGTATGATTCCAGTGGTCTGTGTGATGGAATGGATTCTTCACAACAAGCAATACTCGAGGGAAGTTAAATGGTCCGTTTTGGTTGTGGTTATAGGTGTGGGTGTTTGCACTGTGACCGATGTCAAAGTTAATGCCAAAGGTTTTATATGCGCATGTGTAGCAGTTTTGTCTACATCTTTGCAGCAAATTGTGAGTACTTAGTCACTATGCTCTTCCCTTTTTTCTCTCTGTTATATCATGTAGCCAATCTCATATACCTGGGGACATTATTTGTTATTGCTGGAAGTAGTGATTCTCAGTACTCAAACTAGATTTGTAGCTGTCTAGTAATGCCTGACGAAACAGGGAGATGTTACTTGAACTCTAATGATGATCATATATTTTAAATGCACTTTTTCGTTCTAAATCACTTTGTGGGTCTTGATGTAGTCAATTTTCGTGGTTCTAAGTGGAACCTATTTTTTTGGAATTTTAGCACTGGTTTGCTTGGAAATAGACTTAACACATAGATATATGTAGCATAAGACTCCATCTAAGGAGGGAGGCTGAGACACAGAGAGAAATTTCTGGAAATGAAAAAGGAGAACAAGAAGAAAAATCTATAATGTTGTAATTGTAAACCAGTTTGACTGTCAAATCTGTTGTCATGTGCTATTTTTAACCTAGTACCCAATCTTTGACAGAATTAACAGATTTTGTTGATCATTTTCCTAAATTTGATTAACCTTCAAATTCAAAATTGTTAATCCTAAATTGAGCTAAGTGAAAGTTTTCATGCATTCAGTCTTTGGTAAAGTTCAATTCCTGATATGAGCATTTCATTTAGCATTTTGCTTTTGTTCTGAAAAAATGAGTTTAACTAATTGTTTCTCTTTTTCCCCTTGGAACAGACAATAGGTTCCTTGCAGAAGAAGTATTCAATTGGGTCTTTTGAATTGTTGAGTAAGACAGCTCCTATTCAAGCACTTTCTCTTCTTATTCTCGGTCCATTTGTGGATTTCTTTCTTAGTGGCAAGTTTATAACAAACTACAAGATGACTTCCGGTGCTATTGTGAGTGTCACATTTCTTCTCTGTTAAAACTCCAGTTTGCTGCAATGAGTATGAAATATATATTTACCGACTCTTCTTGGTGTTTGGTTTCAACTGATGCAGATGTTTATACTTCTTTCCTGCTGTCTTGCGGTGTTTTGCAATATGAGTCAGTACCTATGCATTGGGCGATTCTCAGCGACTTCCTTTCAGGTTTTGGGTCATATGAAAACAGTATGCGTTCTCACTCTAGGCTGGCTGCTATTTGATTCTGCACTGACTTTTAAGAACATAATGGGAATGATACTCGCTGTTGTGGGTATGGTAATCTATAGTTGGGCTGTGGAGCTTGAAAAGCAGTCAAACTCCAAGGCCTTACACACGGCAAAGAACAGTTTGACAGAAGAAGAAATTAGGCTTTTGAAAGAGAGAGTTGAAAACATCCCTGTCAAGGATGTTGAACTGGGCGAGTCTAAAGTATAGGTATGCTGATTTTGGAAAGGAAAAAAAATTCATGTATTTTTATCCCTTTTCAGTTAATCTTAGTATGTATCTTCTCAATATTTATGTTGCAGCAAAACTTGGTTCTACTGCTGACTTTGCAGACATTCATTTTAGGAATCTTTTGGCCCATATCATTTCATTTCATTTCTTTTCCTTTCAACTTTTTGTCATTTTGAAATTTGTTGTGTATCTTAAGAAAGTAGTATAAAAGAGATTACGAAAGGTTAGTTGTAATATAATTAAATTCATTACGCTATTGAAATGTTTTTGTACAAATACTGAATACTTTTAAAATTCATTACGCTCTTTTCATGGCCCTGAATGTGATCTACTTATCTCTTGGAAGGAAGGGAAATGTGAAAGGAAAAAAAAATAATGAAATATTATTTTCTCTTCCACAAAAAACAGAATTACTGGTAATTTTTCCCTTATTTGAGACACTGTCCATGTATAGAAAATTTTATACACCATCAATGAATGAGGTGTTGCCACTATGCAAACTTATTAGTTTAGATTTAGAATTAGAATTTCTTAACAATAAATAAGCATAATTTCCAATTGTGTTCTTCTTATTGAGCCTCCTATTATATTTGATTAAGTTTATTTTTTTTTATCTGATTAAGTTATTCTTATTATAAGTTTTTAATTTAACATCTATATACCATATTTTACCAAAAAAAAGAGAGAGTAAAAAACATCTATATATACCATATACCATATGATAAATTTATTTTATAAAAATAAATTAATTATATAAATTTATGTAAAAAGATTAAAAAAGAACTTTAATTAATACGGAGTAGTATATTACACTGATACACATGGAAAAACGACTTAAAAAAAGGTGGGCGAGGGTTTGGGTTTGGATTTTGGAAGGAGAAACCCTCGCTCGTTAGCCGACTCTGTTACTCCAGAAGAGTTCTCTTAACAACTTGAGCAGAAGGACTACGACTACGACTACCTAAGAGAGGAAGAAGAAGAAGAAGAAAGGGAAAGGAACGCATAGAAAGGAAAAGAAAGGCTCGCTCTTTTTCTCCCTCCCTCCTACCCTCCATCTATAGCAGGCAGTTCATCTTTAATTTGCAGTGGTCATGGGACTGGAACTGCCAAAATACCCAGTAATGGAGGAAGAAGAGGTGGTCAATCTTGAATTAGATATAGCTCGTAGAGTGAGAGAGGCTCTCAGCTCCGTCCCATCCGTAAGCAAATTTCATCACTTTTTCTTCTCTATTAAATTTATTTATTTATTAATTTATGTTTCTCAAATGCAATTTGCTTATTTAGTGAATGTTTCTTAGCTTGAGGGTAGTAGAGACAGTTATAACCAGCTTGTTGGGGTTATCCTTCATTCCAAACAACTTGGCCGAGATGAGCTCGCCTTACTTGAGGTATCCCCATTTCCAAATGACTTCCTTTTCCCTCTTTTTTAATTAAAAAGGATTATAAGCTCAGAGTACCTCTTCACATTTATGCATCACAGACTACTTTAAAAGGACTAGCTGCGGCAGTGTCACTTATAGACTTTACTCATCACGAGTCCCTTGTTTCTGCTGTAAGTCTTCTTCTTTGATTATAAATCTTTTTCAGCTTCCCTTCTTAGTTTCCCGCTCAACTTACTTGTTTCTGTGCAATTTTTCAGATTTTTAGCATGAGCATGTGGAACTATGCCCCTCACGTCGAGGATGCATTAGCTGAACTTATTGTATCACTTGTATGTGCAACTTGTACAGACCTTGCTCATTATTAATTCCCTTCTCCTTTTTTTTCGTCTTATTTTAAATTATGCTCATGTAAGTTCTTATTGCAGGCGGTTTCAAATGGAAAATATCTTGATTTATCTTTGGGTATGCTTGTGAACAATTTTACCCCACCACCTTATTTCTTGGATAAACTTGGACTGCCATTCGGTCTTGACAGGAAGAACCAAGTTCTTTCTCGGGTGCATGCAGCTTTTAAAAAAATTTCTGAATATGTTCCTCTTGCTCCCTTGAGATTAATTAACCTAGTTATCCAACGAATGCCAACAATTTATCATAAGGACCGAGTAAGTTCACGTTGCACATCTACTTTGTGATGCTCATTTCTGATTGTTGTACTTTCACTGTAAGAGTCCATGCTCTTATCGTATATGCTTATGCATTCAATTTATTCCCTAGTTGGATGAAGATATAATGTACCGTTGTCCCACTATTAGATGTCTAGTTAGTTTTGTGATGGTTAATAGTTTTAAATGCAATTTCCTGTACAATTTTATCATGAATTTTAGTGCTTTTGGGCCTGCTATTGCCTCTGTTTACAATTGAAATTCATTGGACAGTTAGATCTGAAATTGGTTTCGTTGTCCTTGTAGGCAGTTTTGATTTATGTGGAGAACATGTTAAAATTGGAGAGTGGGGAAATTGGAGAAGTTGTTGGAAACTCAGTGCTTATGGCCTTGGTGGATAGACTGATAGATCTAGATGTAAGTAAATTAAAGTTTTCTTAAAATTTTGATCTCAAGGATATTCTTTGGCTTTCCATGTAATAATGAAACATATTGGGGTTTCTCGTAGCTGGAAATTGGATGGGATGCCATTTTACGAGATGATTTTAATAAAGGCATATTTGAGATGGAGCTAGAAGATGAAGATGAAATTGTAGAAAGTGCTGAGCAACAATCTGGAGAGGTATTATCAAGTTGTATTTATCTTTTATTGCCCATGTCAGTTAAGTAGGGTTTATGAATTATTCGCAATCCTCATGCAAGTTAATTTTTTTTCTAATAGTCTAGTAATCAATTCATGACGATTGATTCTCACTACATGTAAAACTGATTAGTGTTCAATTTGCAGCTTCGATTAAGCCGTATGACTCTAGTTGGAAACAGTATTGCTGAATTGTTAGATAACCTACTGGTTTTAACCTTCGAACATCTTGAATCTTGTGAAAGGGCTGGCCGCTTGGCTAAGGTATTTTTTTAAAAATCAATCTCCTACCTCCGTCCTCCCCTTATCTCCTCAATTCATATCTTATTTTTGTTTAAATGTTGTTATAGGTATTTGAAACTCTTCTCCAGTCATTTCAGATAACAGTTATGAGTGCCTACAAGTCAAAATTCACTCAGGTAATGCTTGTTTGGCGTCATTGTGTTTCTCATGATTTTTGTTGCTAATTACTATTCTTTATGAATGATCATACCACTATCCATGTATCTACTTTCTTCAACTTATTTGACCTGTAATTTACCTGATGCTTGTTACCTAATGTGTGCAGTTTGTGATGTTCTATGCATGTGCACTGGATCCAGAAAATTGTGGTGTAAGATTTGCGACTGTGCTGGCCGATTTATTTGTTCAAGACTCACGGCCAGAACAAACAAGGTAATTTTCGTATTGCTGGAGTTGATTGATATTAGCTTTGCCCTCTGAGTTCAGTCATATTGCTTATGAGGTTTGGCATCTGAAACCTAGTTATGGCACACTTTGAACAAAGTACCAACATTTAGCAGCCCCCTCTCTGGCTTGATTTTGTCTTCGTTAGACATGTTATTAACATGTTGCCTTGAGTCATGTCTAACAAAGAAAGTGCGATGATCTGCCTCTGCCAGTTGCTAAGTTATATGGAATGTAATTGTTGGTGCACTTCTGTGGACTTTTGTGTCAACAGAGCAAGGAAAAAACCTCTAGATTCTTGGTGGGTGCTTGGAAAGTCATTGATACGTTGTTACTGAGAAAATAAAAACCTATTTTTCATGTTGCACTATCAATTGGATATCAATGGGACATTGTCATCTTGTTGCTTCAAAAATATAAGCACATTTGATGTACGATTTCCAAGGTTAGCAGTCTACTGCTTGGTTTGGAAAAAAAAAAAAGCCACATGTACTTCGAGCTTATTGACCTATTTTCTTGCCTTTTTCATTTTTAGTTCACTGATAGTGTGATCTTTTTATCATGACTAAATGCTTCTGGATTGAAGAAAGGTGAAGTTGGGCTGAACTTTACATAAAGAACTCTCCCATTCTCCTTTTCCTGAGATATAGATAGAATGTGGATAATGAATTGCTTATACTTGAAACTATCAAGAGTAGATATGTAGAGGCTAAAAACATGGGTGGGTGCTTGATTTCTTGTGCTAATTAATTTTGTTCTGTGCAGGATGACTGCTGTGGCTTATTTGGCTAGCTATCTATCTCGAGCAAAGTTTCTGTCGGTTTTTTTTATTTCTACCATGCTAAAAAGGTTTACATCATAATTCACAAGCTATATTTTCTTTAACTGACTTCTTGATAGTGTAAATGAAGGTGTGGATGTTAATAACTAAAGCTGTATATCTTACTTCCATTTAGGTTGGTGGACTGGTGTTTGGAATACTGCGAAACCCATGACGGTGATATAAATCCAAATGCACATCGAGTTTTCTATTCTGGATGCCAGGTTGATATTCTTTATCTGAGAGGCTTTAGTGGAAAAAGATGCTAGGACATGCAGCCATTAAAAAATTAAAAGAAAAAAAAATGTTGAAGAGTACTATGTAAGATTGGATTGTATTGCTTCACTGAATCACTGTTAGATAAGCTGAATATAATTATTCCCTACTTATGTGTCACAGGCCATCATGTATGTTCTCTGCTTCCGTATGAAAGTTTTTGTGGATGTTCCGCGCTTGAATTTACTTCTCATGCCACCACTAGAGCAAATCTTAAAGCATAAATTGAATCCTTTGAAGGTATGGATTTACTTTGTGCTTGATGCTAAATTTCATTATAAGAACAGCAAGCAGGTAAGCTATAATGTGGATTCCATTCATCCATGAAATTCCTTTATTCATTCTAAAAGGATTTTGGTCTACATTGTGCCTCCCATTTAATTTCTTGTATGTGACATGAACAGGAATCTTAAAGGTTGATTGGTTGTCTTGTCTAATTCCAATAATTTATTGTAAACAGGTATGCCTTCCTTCTGTAGTGGAGGAGTTCCTCCGACAGTCAAAAACAGCCTCTCTTTTTACAGTGTCTGAGACATTCATTTTTGATGGCCTGCTAGAGTCAGAACTTTCAAGGGCATTTGGTGGCCTCGAAAGGCTTGATACATTCTTTCCTTTTGACCCATGTTTGCTGAAAAGATGTGACAGGTTTGTGCTTTTCTTTTTCATTTGGAGGTTATTTATATGAACTGTACTTGCTTTAGTTTAACACGTATAAGAGGAAAAATACTCTGTTATTAACCCCAAAAGGAAGAATAAAATGAAACTATATACAGAGTGTGTGAGTGCATCTTTTGACTACTGCTTTGCTGATAAATTGCGATTTTTTCTCTCTTTGGCCCCTTTATTTCCAAAACGTGAAGTTTCATCCGTCCAATGTTTGTCTTCTGGTCAATGGTAAAACCAACATATGATGCTTATTCCAACGACAATGATGATGGTGACAATGATGATGAGTTGATTCATGAAAATGAGGATATTATGGATGATGGGGTTGCTAGGAGCTTTGATGAGCAAGGGGATGATCTCGATGAATTTGACACTGCAATGAGCAAAATGTCGATCACTCCAAAGAATGGCTATTGTTACAAGTTTGGTGGTCGAGATTCGACGAGAATGCCTTCAAGAATTAGGCCCTCTACAAGTCCAGAGTCCTTATGATTCTATTCTAAATTAGAATTGCAGTTCATATTGCGAGGAATGCTGATTTGCTGATTCCTCTTAACAAAGTGTCAAAGTTAGACTGGACGGGAGCAATGAATGCAAGCTACCATCCTTCAAAGTTTTTTGAATGGTTCTAACGGGATTTTGAACTTGTTGTTTGCCTTTTTTTTTTTTAGAATTAATATTTAGTACAATTGTAAAATATAAGTTATAACCAAGCAGGACCTGGCCTGGTTCAGTTTCTTGACAGCTTATGTTCTGAGAATATAACACTGACGTTATTGATGTAAGTATTTTATTTTTTATACATGATGAAAGCCAATTTACTTTTGAGTGACATCATTTGCCCTCGAACCCTTGTTTCTGTTCTTAAGGTTCAAATGCAACCATCCGACCATAGAACAATAACACTTATCCCTCTCTTCTCAAGCGATTGTTGGAGACAATTTTGCCTTGCGATTTCATTTATATATGAACCTAAGCTAAGTACCTGAAATCATTACATAGTTCAGAGTTTGGACGAACAATTTTAGCGGAACAAAAATTTTTCTTTTGCTTCCAAGTGATTCATACTAGAAAGAGAAATGGTAAGCATACAATAGCGCATAAAATTTTACAATGTATTTTTTTAGTAAGGTGCAAGTGTCTAGGAAGAAACAGGCCAAGTTCGGCGGCAAACGCTTCCCCTATAAGAAGGGAAGGGACCAAATTCACGGCGGCAGAAAAAGGGTAGACGGCGGTAGTTTCATGCTTTGAATCCAACGATCGTCAAAAGAGACATGAAGAGTACTTTGAAATTGCAACAGCTTTTCTCAACAGCTTCTAAAACACTAGTATTGTCTAAACAACAAATTTCCTCTTCCTCGTCTTGCTTCTCAACAATACCAAATCTAACTGATATTTATCTAAACACAGAACCCAAGAGATTAGCAACGCTGACCCATGAAGAAGTGTCCAAAATCAACCTCCTTATTCCGCGTCTCTGCCTCTCCAACCACCTAACCACCGCAATCCAGCTAACCGCCGCCGCACTCCTCACAAACCCTCCCCCGAATCCCAAATCCATATCTTTTTCCATTCTCGCCCATTCCCTCACTCTGCAGCCAGACCTGAAACTACCCATGTCTCTCTTGACCCGCCTGACCCATATCCCGCAAGCCCACCCACATCTTACGCCAATCTGCAAAATTCTCATTGCTTCTTATCTCAACAACGGTAGGCCTAAAGATGGTTTCAAAGTATACAAGTGGATGCTGAGACCGGGCTCTCCTTGTACCATTGACAAGGCTACCTATGGGATTTTGGTTGGTGGGTTGTGTTCGAGTGGGCTAGTTCTTGAGGGGTTGATGGTTTTGAGGAATATGTTGGAGTCGAAGGTCCCTCTGTTGCCAGGGGATGGCCTCAGGAAGATAGTCATTAGGAGTTTGTTGAGAGAGGCAAGGGTTAAGGAGGCATTGGCATTTCAACAGCTTTTGCCTTCTAGTAATGAATTTGGATGTGTTGAAGGTCTGAGGAAGGCCGTGGATTTGTTGGATCACCTTATTGGAAACTGGACAGACTAGCTACCACCACTGCAGGTATGTTACTCTCTGCCCTTTTGGCCAAAACCTGTATTCATTTTCATTATAATTCCATTTATAGTAGTCCTCTGATAATTTTTGCAACTTGAGATCATCTTGAAAATGGCTTATTAGTGTTATATATTATTGGAGTTGTGTTGGATATATGGTGCTGTCTTCTTCACGCCTAAGTCCTCATTTTGTACCAATGTAGGTTCTACGCCTGAAGCAAGGAGGATGCTTTTCAAACTGCAAACAAAGACACCTGCGGCGTCGTGCTGAGAAAGAGGAAGGACTAGCAATTTTCAAAGTTGATGCTCCTAATGTGATTCTATAATGTTTCTTATTATAATATCCCAACTGAGACTTTTTGTTATAGGAACGATCCAATACTGACATTTTCCTTCCTTTTTTGGTCTGAAAAAGACAATGACAATGAGAAGAATGATTAGTTATGACATATTCTTATGCCATAATAAGTGGAAATTTCATTCAACCCTTTTTTTCCCCAAATGTACAAATTTGGAAGCTTTTATATATTGTCCAAAGTAATGAAGTGATACATTACATGTTACTGTTCAGTTTTACAACAATTGTTAAGAATGGAGAGTATGGTTACAAATGTAGAGTTCTACCAAAAAAAAAAGTGTGTGGTTGGGAACATTTTCACCAATAATCCCCACAAGAACATATTCCATTCTTGAAATGATGGAACCTCCTCACATCTCTTAGGATGATTTCCCTATCTGTTATTCTTGAAATGTACTTTGTAGCCTCGTGGCAATCGTTACAAACTCTGAGGTTTTTTGCAACTCTAATTGTGGTACCAGGAGGGTTGTTGAGAATTCCAAAAGCTATAGCCAGTTTCTCACTATGCCCACAAAGCAAAGTTTCTTTTTCCTCCTCATCAACATCATGAAGCACACAAGAAGTATCAGGCACATACCCCTCCTTTTTCATCTTTTCTGAGAGGGTTTCTAGGAATCCATGTAATCTTCCACTTTGTGGGTGGGATGCATCACCAGCGATAAACTTATGAACCTCGTCACCAAATTCAATCCAGCTACACCCTGGTTCTTTTCTTACCCCCATTTCCTTCATCTTCTTCCTAATATCCATTGCCTTGTCCCAGAGTTGAGCTGATGAGTATATATTAGAAAGTAGAACATAGTGGCTCGCCACATCAGGTTCTAGGCGGAAGAGATTCCTAGCTGCAATTTCCCCAATTTCAACATTTGGGTGAATTCGACAGGAACCAAGCAAACTACTCCAAGCACCTGCCTTGTCAAATTCAGAGGGCATGGTATTGATCAATTTATATGCTTCCTCGACTTGACCAGCTCGACCAAGCATATCCACAATGCAAGCATAGTGATCTGGTGTAGGTTCAATCCTGTACTCATCCTTCATCCTATAAAACAAATTTAGACCTTCACTTACCATCCCTGAATGACTACATGCAGCAAACATAGCAATAAAAGTGACTTCATTAGGCTTGACCCCCATAACTTTAGATTCTTCAGCCACCATACAGTTGAACAAATCCAATGCCTCTGCTCCCTTCCCATGCATGCCATAAGCCATAATAATGACATTCCAGGTAATTACATTTCTGATGGGAATCATATCAAACACATTTGTAGCTAGGTCCAGGCAGCCACACTTTGCATACATGTCAACCAATGCACTTCCAACCCCCACTTCTGATGCAATCATATTTTTAATGGCATATGCATGGATCTCTTTTCCTTTTGCCAATGCAGCCAAGGTAGCACAACCAGGAAGGATTGTCATAAGGGTAACGGAATTAGGTTTAAGAGGAATTCTTTTGTCATCCTTGTAATTCTTCTCCTTTTCAACTCTTTGCATCTCATGTAACAGAAGAAGTGCATTATCATGATGCCCGCAAATAACATAAGCCGTGATCATTGTATTCCAAGACACGATATCTCTAATTTCCATGTTGTCAAATATAGTTTTTGAAATATGTATCTTACCCATTCTAGCGTACATATCCATAAGTGCATTTTGCACATAGTGGTCGCTCTCCAAACCTCTCTTCACTACATATCCATGGATTGCTTGTTTGTGAGGAAATGCTTCACTGCGTACACATGCAGGGACAATGCTTGCCATTGTGGTGGCATTGGGACAGAGCCCAGCAACTGCTTCCATTTCAATGAAGAGTATCAAGGCATCCTCATCATTCTCATTTTGTGCATATCCAGTGATCATAGCATTCCAAAGAGCCGTTTTCCAATCCATTACACAATCAAAAACTCGACGACCACTTTCAACCTCTCTGCAATTACAATACATATCAACCAAAGCACTACCAACAAAAGAATTTTCAATCAAAATATCATGTCTCAAGGCATACGCATGGAGTTGTTTCCCACTTTCTAATAGTTCCAAGTGTGAGCAAGCAGGAAGGACACTTGCAATTGTGACACCATCAGGTTTGAGGCCTTCATGAACCATGCGGTGCAATAGCACTAATGCTTCTAAATACATATCATTTTGAGACAAGGAGCTCAACAAGGTGTTCCAGGAAACTAAATCACGCTCCTCAAACATCTCAAATACCACCTTAGCATCGTTGAGATGTCCAAGTTTGGAATACATAGCCATCAAAGCATTATTAGTAAAGGTCTTGGTATCGCCTATTCTCAAGCTGTATGCATGAAGCTGCTTTCCAAGCCGTAAACCATCAAGCCTCGTCAAATTTGAACAAGCATTCGCCATGCTCACCAGTGTGAATGAGCTAGGCTCAACATTATCCAGCAGCATCAACCTAAAGGCCTCTAGCGCAGCCTCCCAGTCCTCAATTCGACACAATGCAGAAATAAAGGAGTTCCAAGAAACAGTATCTCTCTGGGGAATTCTATCAAACAACTTGTATACATCCCAAATATCCCCACATTTACCATAGAAATTGACCAGGGTATTGGCCACGGTGACAGAGGAGATTCCATAGGCATACCCAAATTTGAAAACGTGAGCATGAATCTGCCTTCCCAAGGCCAAATCTTTAAGAGCAGTAACGGCCTTGAGGACAGCAGGGAAAGCAAAATGATCGGGTGGGACACCAGCGGAAGTCATTTTGACATAAGTCAGAACGGCTTGGTGGAATTGGTTGGACCGTATATTGGCTCGGAGAGATTCGGTCCATGAGGTGCTCTGAGAAGGAAAGAGGGTTGTAGTTTTAGTCGGGTTGATTTGTTGGTGGGTTCGGAATTGGAGGGAAGGCCCCGGAGGAGCATTAGCCGTAGCAGATAAAGAGATAACAGGGCTGTAAGAGGACATTTGAATTTGATTTGTTTATTACCGTTGCTCTTTTACTAACGCGTTGAACTTCTTCGGACAGGAATTAAACATATATACAATTCGACAGGCAATGCCAAACTAAGCCTTTGTAAGTTACCATAAAATATCATTTGTCACATTCCCTACCCACTTGGCTGTTTCAGCACTACAACATATCACAAGGAAATAATATCTTCTATGATCAGAAACAGGAACATTGTTATTCATAAAACTCATTGTAAGAAACTAGCAGGTAACTGGTAAATTATATCAATATCATCATATATTTATCAACCAAACGGTTAAAACAAATATACAGATGAGTGTTGACAGAATTTAGGGCAGGAAAGAAGCCCCCTTAACAAGCTAACTTCCCCGAAGAAAGATAATCCTGCACCACCTTTAAGTCAGGAAGAACGATAGCACCGGATTTTCTCCACTCCTCAGCATCAGGGGTTTTGAACCTATCCAATAGCAATGCATTCATCCCCACGCTTTTCGCTGGAGTGTAGTCTTTACGCATGCTGTCACCAATGTGCAGAGTCTCTTCTGGTGCAATGTTTCCGGCCCTTTCAAGAGCGATCTTATAAATCATTGGATCTGGTTTTTCCACACCTTCAAGACCAGAGAATACACCAAAGTCCCACTCGGAGCCCTGGATCACAATATGGTAGGGGCTTTCAGATATAAATATCAGATTAAATTGCTTAGCCAAATCAATGAGTTAAAAAATTGAAGACTTTTGTTGAAATACAAACAAAGAAACTATTCCAACTATTTGGCTCTCAAGTACACTTTGAAATTTGCAGCATCATACTAATTGCACAATTACAGGTGCATGCTTGAAGTTATCATGGGCAAATACCCTTGCTCGTATCATATGGAAAGAAATATGAGGATGGTAGGGGCTTTCAGATATAAATATCAGATTAAATTGCTTAGCCAAATCAATGAGTTAAAAAATTGAAGACTTTTGTTGAAATACAAACAAAGAAACTATTCCAACTATTTGGCTCTCAAGTACACTTTGAAATTTGCAGCATCATACTAATTGCACAATTACAGGTGCATGCTTGAAGTTATCATGGGCAAATACCCTTGCTCGTATCATATGGAAAGAAATATGAGGATGGTAGGGGCTTTCAGATATAAATATCAGATTAAATTGCTTAGCCAAATCAATGAGTTAAAAAATTGAAGACTTTTGTTGAAATACAAACAAAGAAACTATTCCAACTATTTGGCTCTCAAGTACACTTTGAAATTTGCAGCATCATACTAATTGCACAATTACAGGTGCATGCTTGAAGTTATCATGGGCAAATACCCTTGCTCGTATCATATGGAAAGAAATATGAGCAGGACTACCCTCTATTCTATAACCATGTCTTGAAACTAGGGAAAACACATAAGAAGTCAACAGGTTTATCAACCCACAGATAATCAAAATAATTTCCTCGCTCTGAACTAGATCAAAGTGGATATGCAAGGTACCGAAAATCAGTCCAACTAACAAGACGTCGTCAATCCAAATTTCAATAAATTGTTTACCTGATTCAAACCTAAGGCTGGAAGAATCACATCCCGGTAACGATATTCTGCATTGCTTACGATCCCCACTTTAAGACCTTTTTCACGAACCCATCTTAGGAAGGGTTGAGAGTCTGGAAAAACAGTATAGGGTGCTGATGAGCCAAATGAGGAATATATACGTCTAAATATCTTCTCAAATGTCTCTTCATCGTAATCATATCCTGCCTGTTAGCAAAACAGACTCATGTCATAACAAGTAAAATTTCTCTCTCCCTCTCTCTCCATATGTATGCATGCTACAGAAGTATGTAAAGGTTTTCTTTGATAGCCAATATACATATCTTACCCTGACAAATGAATCTCTAACACAAGTTTTCCACCATACAATGTTTGGCATTTTTGCTGCAAACCCAAAACAAGGATACTTCTTTGCCATCTCTGTATATGCAAGCTTGAAACCTTCATGCACACGTTTATAGTCGGGGCATGGACGTCCAACAGCTTTGGCTGCCATGCAATAGTAGTCCCCAAGCTCCCCTTTGTAAGCTATGAGAGTACCAGTAACATCCACCGTGATACAACGTAATCTGGATAAAGGGGACATTGCAATAGCAACTCTGCACAGAAATTTGAGAAGCGACCAAATTGAGTGAATGCCATAGAGTGAATAAATTAAACATAGAGTGAATGCCTAAATTGAGTGTACAAGTATAACTGGTTATTAATAACCTCAAGCACAGTCCAAGAGTTAAGAATAGTTAGAGGCTCTCGTCTGCTAAGAATTGAACACAAAGACATGTCTATTATATCTGAGTGAGTTTGAAACAGCCTGAAATGTATAGCCAAAATAAACCAGTCATTGTCATAAAGAATGAGATCTTTTGAAGAGGCCAGAGTCCTATCCCCTACTCATTGGGTACTTAAATGGAGCATTGCTAGATATAAAGTCATAACGATGGTCATTATAGTGTTGATAGTTGCATACTACCAATTAGCCAAGAATATAACACAAATCACAGAGTTTGCATCAATCATAACTACTATGAAGAAAACTCAGAACCCAATCTGTTATTTTAGACTGAAATGCACCAAAGCTGAGCATGATTGCATTTTCTGCAAGTATAAACTATAAAATAGAAGTCCCAATTTAGTACCGGATAAAATTATGCTATAAAGGACGGGAAATTAAAAAGGAATAAGTAAATCAGTGTTCTGCAAAAGAGTAAAACCAAATGCACGCCTTTAACATTCATAGTAAGACCAATTTACTCAGCCCAAGTACAAGATGGGGTGAAATGAAAAAAGCAACTAAATCAAACCCATAGCTCAATTTAGAGCAAATGAAGACTTAAGCAAGCAAAAAGGGAAGAATCATGAGAAAGATTTGAA
This sequence comes from Corchorus capsularis, assembly GCA_001974805.1. NCBI lineage: Eukaryota > Viridiplantae > Streptophyta > Magnoliopsida > Malvales > Malvaceae > Corchorus > Corchorus capsularis. The sequence continues at coordinate 62,194 of AWWV01010328.1, forward strand.
CCAGTATCAGCAGCGCCTGAACCTTGAATAACAATGCAGATAAACCAGTTGAACTACATCAAGATATGATTTTTATTTTTTTTAGTTTATTTTTAATGAAAATTTATTCTACTAGTTCAGAATCTTCAGAAGATTAGAAAGGATAAACGGAATCCAGAGAAATGGAGTAGGTGGGAAAAGAAAAGAATAATAGCAAAAGAAAAGTGGGTTAAGTTAACATTTAAGAATTATTATTAAAGCAGAGAAAATGAAAAGTGGAAGACAAATGTGAAGAATAAACAGGAGAATAAAAAGGGAAAAAGAGAGAGATTGAAGATACCCGGAGGCAAGAAGAAAGGAAGGAGAATCTGGGGGAAATCGCCAATGTCTTGTTTCTTCTGTGTTTTGGAGTTGTATCAGTTTTCTTCAGTTCAACTAAACGAATCAAATATCATATGGTACTATATATAGTAGCGTAGCTGTTGTCTAATGTCTATAAATGTATTTTTAAATTGACTATTTCCTTCCATTTCCATATATGACGCAATAATTTGTTGATCATCAAAAAGAAAGAGAGAGTGAGAGACACAGCATATGCGTCTCTTCCAAGTTCTTATTTTTGGTCTGGATTTTAATCACGTCCAAAAAAAATAATACTCGGAAAAGATCTCCCCAATGTTTAATTTAACAATTATGTTATCATATTCGGTGGGTATATATATATAGTATTTTTTGGCCAATATTCGGTAGGTATACTAGAGTCCATAATTTGGAATTGAGTCACGACCCACGCTTAAAAAAGTACTGAACTCTTTACTTTATATAAGACCTAAACCATTTTCATTAACTAAAAAGAGAAAGGTTAATGAAAATTATAGATGATGATGCTATAATAAGCCCTATTACGTTACGTATAATTTTTGAGTATTGATATTGTTACATTAATTTTCATCAAGTTTAATTAGTATAATAATTAAAATAAATAAAAGGTGTGCAACATAAAGTTTGGAAAATCGAAATGAGGCTGAGAAATTCAAAAACACCCACAAAAACCATGGACGGTGGCCTGTGGTATTACCAATTACCATCCATCTCAAAACAGTGTCAGGATTTCAATAAAAGACACCCCCGCCCCGCCTTAGCCCCCGGCGCCACTCCCCGATATATATGTCTTGAACTTGAATCTTCTTCATTGTTAATCTCCAAAGTTGACTAATTGGCTTCACTCATCACCATCATTGTTAACCAAATGCAAGACTCGTTTCAAAGCAAGTCTCTTTGATCTAACTAAAATAATTACATTTTGGCTCAACAAATTTATCTCTTCATCTGCCCTCCAATTGTGGCAGATGATTAATAACTGTTAATAACTGTGCTATAATGTCACTAGAAAAACATGGAATGGAGTAGATATATATCAATAATAAAGTCGTTGAATACAAGGGCAATCAAAGTTGCATGAAAATAAGAATCAAAACTCATCTACACTAATTTAGCAACTTAAACTGACTCTATTATGCATAACCGGTCATCCCAACATTTGAACTTGCACGATTTGCCTTGTGAGCAGGTGTTTTGGTTGTAGCCTTGGTGAAATATATGTAGTAGTATACGTTGAGAACCATCGTTGCAATCACGAAAACTGCTCCTGCAATAAAGACGCCTTTCCTCAATGTTTCGCACGAGAAATTCTGGGCATATATCATTCCACGATACTTGGTGTGATAAGCATTCCTTGTTGCACCCGCTATTAGACATGCTTCTGCAACCAAGAAAGTCAACCTGCAGATGCAAGTACATGAAAGAATTGAGAGGAGAAAAAGATTTATCTTTGTAACACCAACTTAAGTGTTGTTAGCCATATGCATGAGCTAAAGGATAGAGAAAACAGATAAATAAGTAAGAAAAGAGCATCTACGAGATTCAAACATAAATTAACATAGTCAAATTGTAAAGAAGCAAAGTATGACACATCCTTCATCACTTCTATTTTCTTGAACTAAGGGCTAAGAGATTGCAGAAAATAGAAGAGCAAGCATCGACTAGAACTCATGAGCTCCTATTTTGTTGACAAGTGATGGATGGACATTTTTGCTTTATTTCAACATGAAATTCTTACCATGACGAAACAAAATAGATGATGGACCAAGCTCGATCATTTCCTGGGGTTAACGGTCTCCCAAAACACATGCACTTGGTAACACCCATCAAGAGTGATTCACCTGAAAGAAGGAACAAGAAAGCACCTACTCCGTAGCCAGTGGCAACATCTGAATTGTAGACACAATATGTAGCATTTGATATCTCATCCTTAACTACAGTGCCCTGTAATACAGTGAAGCAAAATTTTAAAAGTTCATAGATTGAATCAAGCACATGGCCATAGGCAGAGCCCAATTGGCGGTCATAACATATCTACAAAAGAAAGAAGCTTGTAAATTCATATCCAACCCATAACCCCCTCTTCAAAACAAAATAAATAAATAAACCAGTTGATGCGATGCAAAATACCAACAATAATCAAAGTCTACAGTTCATGTAATTTCAAATTAAACAAGGGATTAACCTACGAATTAAGTGCAAAGTGATTTTCTTCAGTATAATGCTTAAAATAATTGTGAATTATTAAAGTGCCTGTCAACGTTCTTTATTAGGCATAATGCAGAAGCAGATTTGATCCTTTCAGAAAACTTGACCTAAATATTAAACCACAAATAGAGACTTCTCCTTATCAAGGTGCATAAGACCAGTCAAATTTCCACATGGTATTACCGCAAGGACCTGATGGACACTTCTACCTAAATCAAACTACAGTTCACTTTAGGAACTAGCAAGCACAAGTATAGACATGTTTAAAAAATTACAGAGTTCAAACAGAATTAATTTAAATATTGTCTCAAAATCCAGCAAGTGTGTGCTCAGTGTTCACACAAGCGCTGGACATTTACTGCATCTAACAAGGTTGAAAGAAGCAAAACAGCCTCATCCAAATTAGGACAGAGTAGTGCATGCATAAATGCAACTCAGTAAATATCATCAAGCATTTTCTCCTGATATCTTGCCATCAATGTATTAGCATGCATATAGTTCTCTTAAGGAAACTTAAAACTAGTAGCTACAGTGTAATGAACAATTAAATTGAGGTGCTATTCTGATTTTGCACTTTTCCTTAAATCAACTTAAGTGTAATGAACATTTAAATTGTGTTTCTATTCTGAGTCTACCCTTCTTCTTAACTCCAGCTATAGTTCAAAAGGCAAGAATATATTTTCTGAAAATCAGAAAGTGCAAGTTGCACAATAGTTATCTTCATATTTCCATCTCTTTGGTGAGTAGCTCGAGTTAGCATATAATGGCTTACAGAAATGAAAATCAGAGAGAAAAATAACAATTCCTAGACATCGAGAACCTGGCACCTCACCAAGAAAGTGCCTATCATCAAGTATGCTTCAACAATAGCCACAGCTGTTGCAGATCAAATGCTGTGTCAATCACTGACAACAGCAGAAAGTAGAATCAAGGCAATTACCCTTTTTTAACAATGCATTATAATCTCATACAAATGATGTTCCAAATCCAACTGAACAATGGTGGCATACATGCCCATTCCTATTAACCTCTGAAATTTTTATGAGTTCTTTTAATTGACAATGCTCTCGTGGTCAGGAAGGTAATCATTATAAAAAGTGATCAAGAAGATGATGCAATGCCTATAATAACAAATACTTTCCTATATTTTAATTTTCAGCGTTAGATCAGGCAAAACGCACATGTTTACATTAGTTTTAAGGAGTCAAAGAGGAATGAACAAACATATCATCATTTTAAAGAACAAATACAGTATATATATTTATTTATTAAAGAGTAAACCGATGACCTTAATTAATGACCTTAAACTAGTTCTTCAATTATAAAATTAGAAAACATAATTTAACCACATACATATAATTTGTTTAACAGTTGCAAAACCCAAACCTTAAAATAAACAATCCTAAGAAGTAAAACCCAACTAAATTAACTCCCTAAAACACAGATCTCTAGACATAACACCTTAGAAAAGCCTAATTTCAACGTAACTCAAACATGATAGAACAAAAATTGGAAGCCGAAACGAGAAGCAAAGAAGATCGGAAAAGATACAGAAGCTGTTTGAATCAAAGCTGAAAAGAGTTACAGAAGATGATGAAAAATGGGCTTACAACACTTCTTCTTCTTTCAGCAGCAATGGCGAACCCAAATGCCACCAAGCTAAGCACCACCACCAAAAGGTGCACCAGGGTCGAGCCCTTTCCTTCTCCCATGTCTTTTCTTGAGCCAAGACAGAGGCAAAATAAAGATTGAACTTCGAAGAGTGAACAAAGAGCGGCTTCGTTTAGCTCCTGCCTTGGTTAGAAGCTAAGTGAGAATCCTCTCCACTTTCATCAGTAGTACTCCTTAGTAGAGTGGAAACTGGAAAGCAGTGAAAGGCTTTTGTTTAGTGTTTTTCATTTTCCAGAAAGACAAAGTGCTCAACTTTTAGACCCACGCGCCATCTTTCTCATTGATATACCACGCGCCAGTCAAAGGCAATGATTACCCACAGCCACAACTACGTTAAGTCGTCTCCGTTAACAGACAGACCACCGTAATAGGTGGAAAATGAGGTGAAAGTAGTTCTCATCGCCACCAGGGTCCCTTTTCTTACATCTTGCAGGAGCAAAAACAATGAGCTCATGTCGATTGAATTTACAATATTTTACAATGTTTTGCTTGTGACATGTTTTTACATTGTGTCGGGGCAAACATTTTACAGTGTTGGTGACGTGTTTTTAGATTTAGACAACTGTCGTCAGACCGTGAGGCCCAATTAGAGTAGATTCCACTCGGGCCTCAGCCCTAATGTCTTTGGACTTTGGAGTAAGGAGTTCAGACAGCCTGAAGATGGCTTAAAATATCCAAGGAGTTCGGACAGTTTATGTCTTGTCTGCCTCGAATGAATTACTTTCGGTTGACATGTTTTGCGAAAATTTTCAACAAAACATAAACTAGTGCCACTACTTCATGTTTAGTGGCATGACTCTTAATTAGCCAAAACCCAAGGCCTGCCTATTCCACTCATATAATAAATTAATAATGGTACAGATTAAAACCATTACCAACAATGTTAACATAAGAATCTCTATGTGCCCAGCCCTGGTCAGGCCCAAAACATAATCTAGCATTGCAAGCACCTTCCATTTTAGTACTTCAATTCATATTTAATTCAAAATACATACTCAAGTTAAGAGGCCTCAGCAGCAGGTTGGGTCACTCCAGACTTCACAAGCAACTTGCTCAGCGACTCCGGTAAGCATACTTGGTATTTTACTTTTCCAGAAGGCAAGAGGAAGACCTCAGCCAATTCAAGTTTTTCTGAAGTGAGACTTGTACTATCCATTGTCTTGCTGAGCACCTTCAGGGCAAGCTGGATCGCCTCTTCTCTAGTTATATCATCCTTGTAGTCCTGCTTAAGCATGGATTGTGCTGCCTGGTAGTTTGCCCCGATTGCGGCAGCCTTCCAACCTCCATAATTCCCGCTTGGGTCACTCATGTATAGCTGGAATCCGAAGTTTCTATCCCAACCTGCAAAAAGAAAAGAAACACCAAAGGGACGAAGCCCACCAAACTGTGTGTATCCTTGTTTGGTATCACACAGAGATTGGACAAGCTGTTCAACTGGCATTGGTTCTTGGTAGGCGTAAGTGTAGCGTTGGGCTTGAACCCTGGCTGTGTTGATGAGTATATTAGCATCGGACATTATTCCAGCCACAGCACATGCTACATGATCATCAATCTTGTACATCTTCTCAGTTGCTGTTGATGTTTGAAGAAGCTTGGAGGTGACCTTTTTCTCGCCAACCAGAACTACACCATCTTTTGACAGTATCCCAATTGCACTTCCTGCATTCCCAATAGCTTCCATTGCATATTCAACTTGGTAAAGACGACCTTCAGGGGAGAAGATCGTTGTCCGGCTATCATATCTTCGAGACATTTGTTATATACTACAATAACACTGAACATAAAAGGAAACTCGGTGATGAATAGTAGGAGTAAGACACCATATTATAAGAAAAGAGCCTAAAGTATAATTTAACAGCAAATTCTACCACAGTGTTGTTTATTGGATGCAATCAGAAAGTTTTATAGCACCAACTTACAAACTACCATATCTATCCTACTTCTGAAATATTCAAGCTATTTCGTGCATGGATAATGACTGAAAGAAACAAAATAAAATAGAAAAAAAAAAAAAAGAATCAATATATGCTCCATTGTCAAATTCTGCTTACTATATATCAATGTAATTAAAATCTACAATAAGCTGCACCTGGAACAAAATCTAGGGGGAAAGAAGACACAGCTTTTGCAATAACATGAGCCCGTTATCTCTCCAGGAAAAATGAAAAGCAGAATTAGAAGGATAAATTAAGGGTCCATTTGAAAAAAATGAAAATGATTTCTTTCAAAGAATTAATGTTGTAAACATGAAACCTTCCAGTGTTTGATTCTGAAAACAGATAGACTTTGAGCCTTGTAAAGAAGAATAACATTAAAGTGTTACTAATATTATTATGAAAATACCTTTTCAGTGACATAAATTCATAAATACGATAATTAAGCATGGCTTTCTTTTTTTCAACAAAAAAAGAAAAAAAAAAGACAATTAGCATGGCAGGCAGCAACGATCCTAACAAAAATAAGTCCTAAAATTAGCAAAAAGAAATTAGCAATTTAATCTCCAAATTATACAAAAGAAAGGGGTTGCGGTTAATGGGGTATATAGGTTTTGGGTGCGAAGTATGTATAGATTGAAGCTATGGCGATAACAAAACCTCGTAGATTTGAAACAGGCAAATTTGCAGAGCACAATGGGGGCATTAAAATTGAGAGAAAAGGAGAAAAGGGATTTGACCTGAAACACCCGATCTGCTTCTGCTTCCAATTCCTGCTCTCAGGTTTCCGAACCAGCAAGATATCTCTCATGCTTCTGTTCTGTAGTGTAATTTTGTGTTTTCTTTCGCTTATATTGCTAACAAGCGAATTTCCGCTTTTAGCCTTGGACCTTTTTTAATTTTAAAAATAAACTTAAACATGAATATGAATATGGGCTCAATCAGGAGATTTTTTTTTTTTTTTTTGGCCACAACTCAATCAGGAGATTATATAGGGCACAAGTAATGTATGGACTTTATGACCCTAATATAGTAAATAATAACAAGAAGCCCAATTATTTAGAGTAAACCTGGCCCAAAATCAATTTACCAGTCAATTGGAATCGGACTAAAGTAAAAAGGTGCCAAAATGGTCAAATAAGTGCCCAAACTATGAAAAGGTCAAATTAGTGCCTGAACTTTTTGATTTGGATCAATTCAGTCCAAAATGTTTTGGATTATTTACATTTAACAGACTTATAATCTAACATTTTGGACTGAATTGCCCCAAATCGAAAAGTTCAGGCACTAATTTGACATTTTCATAGTTTGGGCACTTATTTGACCCTTTTGGCAAAGTTTAGGACCCTAATTAAGATTTTAACCAAGTAAAAATGTGTGAATTTTGCGTACCAAACCAAAGTAGGAAAAAAAAATACTCTCCTTGCTGGTAGTATTTTATAATTTAATTATTAAAGGAGATATTCAAGGATTTCCATGCTATACAAATTATTATATTTTATCCAAAAGTCTTGCCACCTTTAACTAACTCACTTATATAATAATTTACCTAAAAAGAAACTCACTTGTATAATTCTTATATTGAATGTGGTGAGCATGAACAACGTTTATTCTCTTGCATGATTAATTAGTACCTTGTCCTACCATCTTATGTTTTCTGTTAAACTTAGAAACATGCATAGAAGAAAGGAGGCTTCTGAAAATGTTTATTTAAAACATCATATGATTCATCATGAAAATCTTCTACTAATATTATAAGTAAACATTTTACATGCATGTTCACTTTTATAAAAATTTAATTCATTCATTAATTTTTATTTGGAACTCTCGATTGAGATCATTTCCTATAAATCCTCTCAGAAGAAATACTACTAGTATATAAAATTCACTACTCGAAGGAAATTATATAGGAGTATTTATAATTTCATGGCTCCTAATTATCTTAGTAAGTTTTTTTACTCCATTGTGGTGTTGTCCATATTGTTGATGATTGCTTCAAGCTGTGCTGCCTCAGTTGATAAGAATGAGACTAAGAACCGGAAGTTGCTGCTTGTAGATCTTTACAATAATCAGGTTAATCAATTTCCCAACATAATCACTCAGCACTACCCCAATCACCATTGCAAAACTTTTCTTAAATTGTTTAATTTCTATTTATTCTAATCAAAATGTTACTTTTTTCTTTTCTTGAAACTTACTACAGGGAGGCGGAAGGAGGATGATATACGGCGACGCACCGCTACGCGACAGGTGGGTATCAGACCCGCGTGTGTAGGAGCTGCCAGTACATTGAGGGCACGTTTGGTATGCATATGCAGAATGGAATGGATGGGGAATGGAAAAATGATTCCTTGGGAATAGAATAAAATATATGTATTATTTTGTTTGATTGGTGATTTGGAATACGTAAGGTGATGTCGTGAAATTGTTTAGTCTGTTTGGGGTAAGAGATTGAGTTGAGTTTTTGAAAATAAATATAAATAAATTTGTGTCTTTTTGTCTTGTATGAGGGGAGGGGAAAGAGTTGGGTTTGAACTTTGAATTCCTACTGTGGTTGTGAATTCCCTAGTCTCTTACCACTAGGTAAAGAGGTGGAGTTCAAATAAATTGATATCTTTAGTAAAATAAATAGTTGAGTTTCCTAAAATAAATAAATAAGTGTCTCTAGTAACGTTATGCAATATATCACCCTCTTACTTTGTTTGTCACTTGTGTTTCCTAATATTATGGTATTTTGTATTTTATTATATATGTGTGTTGTAATTTAAATTTACACAAATTTCTTTACATAAATAGCTAATGATTATTATGAATATTATTTGGGTTGTGATCCATATGAGTTATGAGTTATGAGTTATGACCCCAAACTACTCATTTGTCCTTTTGAGTTAAAGTTTGTGTTTTACAATATCTGATATGATTTTTTTTTAAAAAAAAAATACTAATGTGATCAACAATATAAGTAGTTTAGTGGTTTTTTAAGGGATAATAAAGCCTAAAATTTTAGTCTTAAATTTAAAAAAAAACAATAAAGTAAAACTATTTCTTGTCAACTCAAAAAACTATACCTAAATACCCAAGAGTTAAATCCAATAAACTTCCCTTGTTATTCCCTAATACTCTATAAATATTGTTAGCATTAATCCTGACATAGTATAAGCCCTCCATTAATATAAACTCTTATGTAACAACTGAATTGAACATTCAATGTTAGATTAGATGTCTAGTGCAATTCTTTCCTCGCGGCCTCCCTATCTGCCTTGCTGCGAGCATTTGGATGAACTCCACTTGAATTCTGTTACTAACTTGGAAAAAGCAGAGGAATTATCTTTCAATAACTCAGCTGGAGATGCAAACTCTACAGCTTTACCTGCATAAGTCATGAATACATTGTCATTAAACCTTCAAATTCACAGAAAAATTCATAATTTGGAACATTAATTTTGCTACTGTCATTAATTATTATTGTTTTTAGGCTTACCACCATCAAGGACCATAACCAGGTCACTGTCGATAACTGTGGGAATCCGATGTGCAACAGTGATCACCGTGCTTCTGCTCGACTCATTTCTAATTGTCTGTTGTAGTAGATTATCTGTTGCTGTGTCTATGGAAGCAGTAGCCTCATCCAGAACAAGAATTTTCCTTTTTTGTAGCAAGATTCTTGCTAGACATATGAGTTGTCTTTGACCCACACTCCAGTTTGCACCATCTTCCACAACTGAAAACATGTTTTATTTATGTTTTAGAAATATTGACAAATCAAATCACTGGATTGAATTAAAAACAAAAAGTGACTGTCATTGTTTGTAATTACGTGGTGCATCAAGAAGCCTTTGGTCTTGCCTTATGATCTCAACCAAACGGCACTTCCTCAAAACCTGAAATGTTGACTTGTGTGTTAATCAAAATACACATAGGAAAAGTTTGTACAGACTGCCACTTTGCATTTTTTTTTAATTATTTTGATCTTATTGTACCCTATATTTTTTTTTCGGTACATTTTGCACCCGAAATTTCATTAAGTTCATGATGGTACCGTTACGATGCTGACTTGGCATGCCATGTCAGACAAAAATTGCCAGGTGGCATGCCATGTCAGCATAAAAGAAAGAAAAAATTAAAAATTTTGCCACATCAACATGCCACATAGGATCAAAAATGCACAATTACCTCCCAGATTTCTTGATCAGTATGTCGTTGTAAAGGGTCTAGATTATCTCTCATTGTTCCTCGAAACAACGTCGGATCTTGAGGTATTATGCTTAATCTTGATCTTAAATCCTGGAGTCCTAACCTACTAATATCTATCCCATCAATAAAGATTTGTCCTTGTGATGGCTCCACCAAACGGAATAGAACTTGGATGAGTGTTGATTTTCCACTTCCTGTTCTTCCCACAATTCCAATTTTCTTCTGTCCAGGGAAAGTGCAAGTTATACCATGGAGAACAATGGGGAGGTCAGGTCTATATTGAACATGGAGGTTTCTGAATTCGACACATCCTTGTTCTGGCCATTCTGGTCTAGGCCTATTTTCTTCAATGACTAATGGCGCCTCGCTTTCTAAGTTAGTGAACTGAAGTATTCTTTCTACTGATATCATCTTATTCTCAACATTGCATAGATTCCATATAATCCAAGATTGTAACACATTCAGACTAAGACCGTATGCAACTGCTAATCCTGCCAAGCCTGTAACAATAATATTATCAACCAAAATTTGTGTTAGTCATTTCATTCCTCAAGTATATATATTACAGTAAAACATAAAGGGAATATTATTTACTAGAGCTTACTTGGGTTCACAGCTGAGCTTGGTAGGGTAACCAAGAATATAAGAACGAGGAAGAAACCCAAGTTGAAAAGGAAGTTAACCCGAACACACAGCCATTCCATTGTAGCAGAGTTATGGAAAGCGATGCGGGAGAAATCATCAATTAGGTTCAGAATTCTTGTGAAGAATTGCTCTTGTTGATCAAAGCAACGTATTGTTGCTGCTCCAGCAATTGTTTCTGAAAAGTGGTGAAGTACTGGAGCCTTCTGAACTCCAACCATTCTCGCTAATTCTCGAGCAGTTTTGATATAGTAAGCCTGAGTTTTTATAGAGATATAAATGATGATCACAAAGAGAAGGACAGACTTCCAGTCCACCATGAACAGAAGGAACAGAACACTAATCAGCTGAATGACTGCAAATACTAGGCCAGCTAATCTGTATGATATGTCTGTATCCACCACACTCTGGTCTGAAGAAAACTGTAATATACACAAACATAAAATAAAAAAAAAGACAGGGAGATGTCAGCTTTTGTGTAAGTGCCAAAGAGCAAAAATTACAAAAAAAAAGATGAAAACTGACCCTATCAAGCATCCGACTTGAAGGAGTGATGTCAAAGAAGGACATCGGAGCGCGAAATATTGATGTTATCGTGCCAACAAAAAGACGTTGTGAAGTCTCAAGGGTCATAGCTGATAGTAGGACTGCTCTTGCTGATATAAAAACTGAGCTCCCAAAAGAGATCAAGGCAAACATTCCCATCATTCGACCACGGCTAACTCTTCCCTCTTCTTCGGTTGCCCAAGCCATCCAATAATTACTTCCTATCTGTAGGAATTGAAAGAGGACATGGGAAAGAAGAATAAATGGAACAAATGCTCCTCTATAGGCTGCAGTGATGAATCTCGAGTAAACATTCCAGCTTACTCGTCCCGTTTCTGTCTTCTCTTCTAAAGACCTCTTTTTCAGCTGCAAGTTATTTACAGCATTCTCTTCAGGTATCTTTGTGTCTTGGGCTTGTTTTCTTGATTCCTGATACTGCTGTGGAGATGGGCTGACTTGGTCAAGGGACTGTTTGTGAGCAGCCATTAACATGGAAAGTTCACCATTGGGATCTCCTATCAATTCTCTGTATGTCCCTAATTGAACAATCCTACCCTCTCTGACTACCTGCACATTGCATATTTTTAGATGATAATTAGTTTTTGAATGTAAATTAATACAGCCTTGAACCCTATGGAGAAAAATTAACAAAAGAGATACAAGCTTACTATAACAATGTCTGCTGCAGCTAAAAGTTCCAACTGATGAGTGACATAAACAACAGTCTTATGAGACAGAAGTCCTTTTAAGCAGCGCTGCAAAAACAAAGCAAATTGTTAGGATTTTGAAAAATCTGTTGTTGTTTGAATAAGGAATGACAATAAAGCTACTTGGATAGGAACAAAAACATTAACCAGGTTAAAGTTTCTTGCCTTGAACAAATGTGCTGCAGTACTTGTATCAACTGCACTGAAAGGGTCATCTAGGAAGAATACATCTGAATCACTGTAAATTGCCCTGGCAAATTGTAGCCTTTGTTTTTGACCTCCACTTAAGTTTATGCCTCTTTCTCCCACCCAAGTTGAATCCTTATCAACCAAACATTCAATGTCTTCTTTCAATGCACACCCTTCTAAAACATCATTATAGAAAGATTCATTGAATTCTTTCCCAAATACTATATTGTCCTTAATTGTGGCCGATTGAATCCATGCTGTCTGCGGTACATAAGCTCTAGAACCAAAAACCTCATTTCCGGCGCCTGATACCCTGGGGATCTCCCCAAGAATACTACAGAGCAAACTGGATTTCCCTGATCCTACTAATCCACATACAGCAACCTTACAACCTTTCTTAACTTGAATATCCTCATCAATTGTAATTGTCGGTTGCTGCACATTTGAATTGCTTGCTTCCCAAGCATACTCCCCTTTTCTTATATCAATGGCAACATCAGAAGCTTCTGCATTATGGTTGGACACTGAGTTGTCCTGATTTTCTTCTCTTAAGAAGCCCTGCAGCCGATCAATTGAATTTTTCGCCAAAGCAATAAGAGAAGCAAGCTCTGGCATATTATATATTGGTTCTTGCAAGATCCTTAGGGTTGCTAAAGTTGAGAGAACAGATCCTGAAGTTAACGGTCTTTGTAACAATGTACATATTCCGAAAGTGGTCACTAATATGATGGATGGTGAAGTCCAATACAGAAATACTATCAGTGCCTGAGTATATAAGTAGCAGTTCAACCAACCTCTTTCTTTTTCTCTAAGTTTCAAGAGCCTTTCTAGAAACGTGGACTCCCAAGCATGGAACTTCAACATTTTCATGTTCTTTAGAGCCTCAGAAGTTGCTTTCAATCTGCAATCCTTTGCTTCCATAATCCCAGAGTGCCACCTTTTCTGCAACCTTGACACAGGGGTATTCATCACCATGATTAAAATAGTAGCTGCAATAGCTGCAATTGAAGGTAACCAACCAATATGCTTTGTCATAATAAACAATGCAAGAATAACTTGAAGAGGAAGCAACCAAAATTCGTCGAAGCGGGCAACTAATTCCCCAACTTTCTCAATATCTGCATTGATGTAGTTAACAATCTGCCCATGTCTAGCCCCAGAATTTTTCACTGAAAGCGATTTCCTGTAAATCATGGCCACCAAAGCTGCCTTGACTCGAATACTAATTCTATTAGCCCTAAAACGCCATTGTCTCTCGCAGAGGGACTCTAGTGTCTTGGCAAAAAAGAAGAGGAAAGCCAGAAGCAAGCCGTGGTACCTTGAAGATTCATCATGTTCATGGCTCCCATTCCCAGATATATAAGCGATGAAGTTTGGGACAAGAAAGGGCCCAGCATAGGAGGCAATGGTGAAAACCCCTGGAAAAAGATCAGTGAATGAAACATGCCAACATTAATGTTTAATAAATTAAAATAAATTCAAAGGTGAAATTTTTACCTGCAAAAAACGCATTAAGGAGCAGAGACGTCCAAACAGCAGAAAAAACAGCCTTGGCCACGCAAGGGGTTTTGCTACTTTCATCCTTTTCAAGTGAATGTCGTAATAATGTGTAAGCTTGGTCAGCCGTTTCCGATTTAGGAAGGGGAGGAACGTCAGGAACCCTAAGCTTTTGCTTGTCACCCTTTGAAAACAATGGATTCAGCCACCCAAAGGTAAGCTTGTTCCATATTCCAGCACTGTTGAAAGCTTCAACAGCACCAATATCTTTGTTCAGAAGAGGCTGTTCCATCTCTTTGCTCTCTTCCATCGTTACAATATCTCTTCTACAACAAAACCAAACTGCTACTGTTACAGGACAAATTTTTTTCTTCCTCTTTCTGTTGGGAGAACTAAGGCAGAAGAACTTGGTAGGTTTTGCCCTTACAGTATCTTTTATATAGTAATAACCATAAAAGAGCGAAAGACTCGCACATAATTATTATGGCGGTCTATTAATAATTATGATTAATTTTCGAGAATTAATAAATAACCTGCGTGGACCGTGGACTATGGGTAGGGTTGTCATAATTGGGCTTTAAGTTGTTTTTCAAGTAGAAGGATTGAACTTTTGTCTTTGACTCTTTGTGTCGGAATCTAAATCTAAATCTAAACTGATGGATTCTGCAAAATTGTTCATACTTCATACTCCTGTTACTATTTCTTGGTCTGTCTGAAAGTCTCCGGGCAACGAGCTCTCTAGGCTATTACTATTATTATAATATAATTCTAGTTATTATTATTGTTACAGGAGAAATAAATCTAAAGTGGACTCGAAAATTGACCCATGTGCAGGCTGTTGAATGGCTGAAAGCCTTGAATAGTAAAAGTTTAAGAGAAAACAAGACTGCAGAAACAGAAACCATTTTTGCCCGAATTAAAATATGGAAAGTGACTTTCTATTTTGTACAATGAGATCAGATCTTGACCAACTTCCTCAATTAAAGAGACTGTCCGTTCAAAACCAGTCAACAAGCTTGTCTGAAGATATCATGTACATTTCTCATTTGGTGTCGGTGATCTAATTGTGTATACAAATCCTAATTTCTAACTAAACCTACTATATACTAACATTATTACATGCAGATGCGATATATCTCTATCATTATTGGTTTTCTTATGACTTTTTGGTTGGCGAGAAATAATGAGAGATTGTAGAACCTCGCTTGACTACATTGTTAGGCCGCTTACGAGGTTGCAGCCAGGTTTGAATTTCATCTTGGATCTCAGGTGGCAATTCATCGATCACAGATGGGTCAATTTCATCGATGTTGTAGCTCCATGCTTTCCTTCTTTCATCCTGATCACCACTGTTACTACAACCATTTGGCTCGTTCTCCTTTGCAAGTTGGACTTCTTTATGTTGTGAACAAGCTCCGGACTGAAAACCTGCATCTAAAATTTAAATATTCAGGCAGCAAATTTTAATATAGGGACGACGATTTTAATATTAAAATTGGTTTTAATATAGGGCCCTAAAAATGGAGTCTAACAATTACCAATGGTTAGTCCCGCATCAGTACCTTGGGAAATTTTATTGTGATCTTGGGACGACGAAGAGCCAGAGGGATTATATCTCTCAAAAAGTTTCAAAATTGAAGGTGTTCCCTGTCACAACATATTGAAAGAAGCTAAGAAAGTTCCCAAAACCCCAGAAAAAGAACATTCATAAGCTATTTAAACTTGCAACAACTTCTTCTCCTCATAAGATTCATGGTTAAAAAGTAATCAGAAAATAGCAGTAAACCACATTAAATAGCAATAACACAGAGTTGTGAAACGGAGAAAAATGGCAATAACATAAGAAAACAAATGAAAATTCATAATTGAACCTTGTCTTTCAATCTTTTTCCCTTTTGCTTGCTCTGTTCTAACTTAAACTGACTTTCACCCTTACAGAACTCTCTTTCTTGTTTATTCTGGTTCTGTTCCAAGCAGCCTTCGGATCCTGAATAAACACAAACAAACACATATTATCAGAATTTGAAAGGTACAAGGGAGCCAACGGAAATTGTTAGAAGCTATCACCTGAGAGTAGCAATGATGAAGTATCCAGAGTGAAGCTACCTTGTGTCTTCTTTGATGGAGAACATGATAGATTCTGCAGGAAGAACAGACTAGTAACATAAATGTTCACAGTCAAAATAATTTAAAAGGAAAAAAAGAAGAAGAAGAAAGGATGTATCAAAAAATGGGTAGTAGTACTTAAACATTATGCATTATACATGTATCAAACTCTGACAAGATATATATTTAAAAACCATTACCTACCTTGCTCTCTTAAATCAAGTAACAACAACAATAAAAAGATCTATATTGCTTGCTTGCATCATGTTATCATATTCCACATTGCAGAAATTTAAAACACTGATCAGTTACAAATTTCTTATATACAATTTAATATAGCTGTGAAACCTTATTGAAAAGCTTCCAAATATTCTACTTAAGCTCTATAAATTTTCTGGGTTTCAATTGTTTTAGTAACTTAGTATCATCTTAAAAATGCTATGCTGAATTAGATAGGAATCTGGTTAACTAAGAACCTTATCTTTCAAGACATTAATTTGCTGTTCTCGTAGAACCAAACCAGGCCCAGTATCCTTGGTCCAGCTTTCTTCCCCAGGAAAATCAATTTCTGGGTCAGGTAAATTCACCTCTGAGTAGCTTTCATTACCTGAACTAGACAGAATGTATTAGACAATAAGACAATGAAAATGCATTACAATCAAAGCAAGACACAGAACAATCAGCAAAGCAAGATGACCTGGGGGTGACAAAAGCGTTGCATCCATATTGACGTTCTCCAATGATTGGATAGAAGAAAAGTGGGATGTAGATTGGCCTTGAAAATATTTTGCGATTGAACATGTTCTCTGCAAAAAACAGTTATAGAGTAATGCAATGCATAAGGCTTGGTGGTTCAAAAAAACATGTCAACATCATAATGTGCTACAGATGATGTCAAGTTTAACTTACAGATGGTATGGGGACAATTTTACTAGCTGAAACAGAAAGAGATGTTATTCCCCATCCGCTGCTATGAGTTCCTTGAGTCTTAACACCATAAAGTCCTAAGTATTCACGCAATCCAGCTTGAAATAGGTTGAAGGCATCTTCCTGGATCTTGGCACTCCCATACCTTAGTGGACAAGATTTTGAAGGGAACTTTTTCTGCGAATCTGAGTCACTGGACTGCAGAAATTAGTCATAATCAACAAGACATAATGCTGGAGTTAGCTCAGCACATTGAGGAATATGGATTGGTTAACAGAAAGAAGTTACCAAAAAGACACATAAAAGTGCAGACGTAGGATAAAACACAAGTACCTTGTAAGCTCTAGCATGCAGAGTTAAAGTGTGTGCTATCCTTTTGTTTTGGTCCAGGTCAGAGCAAAGCCGTTCACTGAGTTCTTCACAAAGTTGATTAAGCCAGTGTTGCACCTGGCAATAAAGATAGAAAGATGCAAATTACAACAAAATTGAACTTCTGTGACAAGAACTTGAATGTCCCAAAAATTCTTTAGAGAAATCACAACATGATGAAGAAAATAAATAATCGAGATAAGAGCGAGATAATGGATAATGCAGATCTTAAGCTTATTTGAAAAAGCAGCAGTGCAATCCCCTTTTAAACCAACAATGGTCATTTGTTTTAACACAGATTCATAGTTGACGAAACAACTAATCCTTGTCGAGCACCAGTTTTAACAGAAGAAAACTTTACATGAGCCACCCCTTATAGCGTCCCACTAAAACCATGAATCACATAGTAGAGCCTTGCAGGCTTGCACTACTGCATAAGCAGACAGCATATATGGATAAGTTACAAAATATGCTCTTTATTTGGCACAAAACATTCTAAGATAATCACAATGAGCATTGATACATTGACTTCATAACATGAAAAGATCATAGCACATCATGAGAATAAAGCATCAATTACTTATGACAAAGCTCTTACAAGAGAAACTGTTTTTAATGCCCGAGGGCCAGGAAACGTCTTTCCAGAACCATGGCTCTTTGGGAGAAGGCGTCCCTCAACTGCTTCTCCACTGATACCCCGTGCAATATTCCACAGCCAAGTGCTGGAGCCCATGCAAGAAATATGTATTTAAAACCACTTTCAGAATTCTAGATAACTGTTAAATGAATCAGCAAAGGGTAAAGCACATGGTTTAAAATAATTATTTCTCCTGGTGGATCTTTATTGTAAAAAAATTAAAACAAGTCAACATTGAGAAAACAATTTAGAAGAGTGCAAGATAAGAGCTTTTGATGTTATGTAAAAAATGTACTAGTAAAAGTTTTAAAATATAAAAGTTTGTAATGATCAACAATTATAAGAGTTGCAGTCTTGCAGAAGTTAATAATAGGTCATCACCCAGTATTTATGCCATAACGTTCCTGTAGCTTCTCCTCTGGAAACTGCAATAGATCTCCAACAGTGTTCACACCCATGTCAACTTGTAAGGAAAGCCCCAGCTTGCCTCCGAGCTGTTTCCTGGAAAGAAATTTATGGTCATAAACTAATAAATATGTTAAAATATCCTCTATCATCAAGGAATTAATGTAACTAATTAGCATTTCAATTCAATCCAGGAACCTTAAGAAACTTACATTTTCCTTATTGGTAAAGAATTAAGCAATCCTTCAACAGACGAGAAAGGCACGACAGTTTGCTGCGCAGGTTTATTCATACCACTTGCAAGTTTGGCAAGCATCTGGGAATAAATACAGTTTTAAGATGACAACATAAGGTCGGTCAAAATGTGGTACCTAACAATACTCAGCAGAAAGAGACAAGGGAAAACCAAAAACTTTCCAGCCACCTTATTATGAGCAATACCAGCAGAACAAGTGAATTCTGTCTCCTTTAAAACCTGCATCCTAAGCTCTGCAACAATGAGGATCCCGCAAGCAAGTAGCTTATCACGGTGATCAGCATTGGGCCTATGTATCCACTTCCTAACATTTTCTTTCTCATCACTCCCATCCTGCACAGTAACATACACAAATAAAACACCTTAGATGATGCAAGAGCCTACCGCTCTCTGATCATAGAGAAAGGTAAATGGCACATCCCAACCCTTATAATCAAGTAACTAGTAAGAAGGCTTTGAAGAAAATTCTAACTTAATCCAATATCATGTACATTGGAAGAGGTCCATTAACAAAGGTTCTATGCAGTCCAGGGCCAAACATTACTGAATCTTGTGTTAAAAGATTATGAAGTATGGCTGCAAACCTCATTATTGAGCCCTAAAATATGTGACTTAAGAGCTTCCTCATCTATTGCCTCCAAGCTGTGCGGAGGAGTTTCTGCTAGCATTGCTTCAGCTGCATCAGTAAGATCAAGATATACTTCATCAATTGATGCCCTTTCACATCTGCCCCTCCTAGCAAGAATGGAAACAACCTGAAAGTAATGTTAAAATTCAGCATAAGATGAGTTTTAATTGACATATGATTGATAACAGTGCAAAATTATACTTCAAATCCCATACACCTCTGAGCCTGCATTTCTGTATCCATTCAAATCAGCTTTACCACGGGCTACTGGTACTTGGACCAGCTGAATTTGGGGGCACACCTCCTTTGCTTCCTCACCGCGCATTGAGCTGAAAATCCCCCATCAGAAAAAGATAGAAAATGGAAAAATAAGAAATTATTGATCAATCAATTAAAAAGCTAATAATAATTACTAAAAATATAATTACCGTTTCACCCCAAATTTACGCGCCTCGTAGCTGACTGCAATCAACGCCCCTCCTCTCCATTCATTGTATTGTACAACTGCAGTAGGTAAACCCCGTAAATGCGGTTGCTTTCTTTGTTCAACTACAGAGGTCAGAGAGAAATGTAGAAAACTAAGTTAAGCCAGAAGTGAAGGATCAAGGCCATAACTGATTGGATAATTCTAGAGAGAAAGTGTATCAAATTGTGAAGGAGGTAGTAAAAATGCAATGAACATTCTTCTTCTTCTCCTTCTTCTTCTTTGTTAAATTAAAATGTTATCAAATTTAATATAAAATTTAACATTCCTATCAAATTGTGTTAAATTAAAAGAACCCCCCCCCCCCCCCTTTTTTCTTTATTTAAGGGTAAGAAACAATGTTTGGCATTTTAGGTCCTGATCATAATAATAACGATAGTCATAACAATTTGCAGAAACAAAGAATGCGTAATTACTAGTAATAGTCTAGAACCGAACAACGCAGAATAAAAACAAAAATGTAAAGTGAACTGGCTTTCATTTCTCCACTTGTGTAACCAAAATTTTTTGGAACAGGAATAAAACGAAATGGACAATATAGAATTGGTCGGAAACCTAAGTAACATGAAAAACAATTAAATAAAAAGACATAAATACAAATGTAGTAATAATATAGTTTAGGGAAAACGGAGTTAAAACCTTGAACATAGAAGCAGTCCATGTCGACATGAGCAATCACCCTCGAATCACACGATTCTGGTTTTGCGACCGGCATTGCCTTCGCTCCTACTCTCTGCTTTGGCTTTGGCTTTGCTCCGTCTTTCTTTTCCCTCCAATTCTTGTTCTTGCCCAATTTCCCCGTTTAGTTCCAGAATCTTATATTACCGGTGGGCTTAGTGGGTCGTTACCGCCTCAATTACTGGTCAAATATTAGAGGGGAATGTAGTGCAGTCCCTAGACATTCCAGTTAGAACTTAGACTTCTTGTTCGATGTTTCGAGTTTTGGAAAAAAAAGAAGAAAGAAAAAAGATAGTAGTGTACTGATTAGAACTTGAGACTTCCTGCTGAAGGTTTGAAGTTCCAATTTTGGGAAAGACAAGACCAGTCCGGCTCCTCCGGTCCAAATCCAATACTCCAATACAATTAATTTTTGGGATTTAGGCCGATGATGATACCTTTTTTTTTTTCACCGCGTTCCTTTTTTCTCTGTGTTTTTCACCGGCTTGGTGCGTTTTGGCCCCAAAACGCACTGAACGCTAAATGGTGCCTTAAATCATATATCATATATGTGTTCATCAGTTGAGATCGGTTGGCCTACGTGGTTAATTGGTACTATGTTGAAACGGAGCTTTTCAATTGGAGCAAAAAGCTCCGTAGACACCGATTGGGATTTTATCCCTCAATTAATCCTCATTTTTTTTATACAGGCAAAAAAAAATTATGATCATACCTTTAACGGTGGTAATTTTACAGTTTAATCTCATCACCACCATTATTTTCATTTAACACTTCCGTTTAAATTACCATTGTAGACTCATTTGCACAGTACTTAAACGAGTCTGAAGATTTTAATCAATAAAATTATGTTAAATTATAAATTTTTCTACAATTACTAAAACAATATATCCGATAATATCTTAAATTTGAAGACTATTATCTTGTCTTGCTTTTTTAAGTTGGGGTTGAACTCATTACTAAATTCATGCTTTAATTTTGACCATGACTGACATGATAAAGGCGATTCATCTAAAAAAAAATACCACTAAAATAGAATCCAAAAATAATAAAATTATTGTTATACATTACCGATAAAAATTATAAAATTAGTGTGGATAATTATTTGAGACACTGCTAGTGGAGTTTTTAGACTTCACAGTCAATTTTTTTAACCATATACTTGTGCAGCATGTTAAACCTATTATCAATGTGTGGTATAATTTCCATTAGGAGGGTAAATAAAAGAATTTGAGATTTTTCTCATGTAAAAACAAAAAGAGTTTGACATTTTAAGACACCATGTTTGACTTTGACCCATTTTAATGTTGAACAGAACAGATCATCATTTCATCACATGCCCAATTATGTAAATGTAAATTGAGAGACCTTCCAGCCTTTGCCTTTCTTTCGCCTGCTGGGCCTAGGGTCTTCCTTCTCATTCTCCAGATTTTCTTCCTCTTTCTGTCTCCTCCCCTTTCTCTCCTCGTAAGAATCGTCTTCAAAAAATCTTCCTTTTTTTTCAATTTTTTTTTCTAATAAAAGCACCAACAAGGATAATCTAAACAAGTTTTCTTCATCCTATCCTTTGAAAGGGTTTCGGAATCTGGTGCCTTACTTTTGCTTTTCATTTCTCTTGATAAATTTTGCAGCGCCAGCGCCGGTGGTGTAAGGTAAGGTTGGGGGTTCCCATGGAGAATATATTTAATAAGCTACGGAATTTGGACGCTTACCCAAAAGTCAATGAAGATTTCTATAATCGTACACTCTCCGGTGGCATTATCACCCTTGTCTCCTCCCTTACCATACTCTTCCTCTTCTTCTCTGAATTCAGTAAGCCCGCACTCGATCTTTTTCCTTTTCATCTCTGCAGATTTTAATATAAATTTTAAATTTTTGGGTTTTCTGTGAAAATTATGAATCGAGTTTATTTTAATAATGCCCTTGAAATGTCAGATCATTGAGGGTGATGAGCACTTCCTTTTAATATGGTCTCATACAGAGATATATTGTTAAATGTTACATTGTCTTGTCTCTTATGTTTGGTCTCTCACTTCCAATAGATAACTTAGAAGGTCTTAATGTTTATAAGCAGCTGGTTGGAAGTTAACAACCTTATAATGCTCATAATGAAATTTTATTTCTAGACGTTTTCTGCCATTAGAATAATTTTTGTCATTGTTTAAATATGGAGTTAGGATTCTTATTACTATTGTTATGTGTATTTTCTTTTGGCAGGATTATATTTGCATACTGTTACTGAGACAAAGCTATTGGTGGATACATCAAGAGGAGAACACCTACATATAAATGTAATCATCTCTCCTTCAACAACTTTAAAGGAGTTCTAACTGTAACTCCATGCTCATTGACTTGTAAAAATCAAGTGTGATGCAGGATTTCAATGTTGCTTCCTATGTTTATGTTTTGTTCATCTTTTAAAAGGGTGATACTTATTCTTCTATTCATGTTTAAGCATTTAACAAGTGTTAGAGCCTTTTATGTTACTATTGTGTATGGTTCTCATTGTTGATTTATCATATTTGTAAAGCAGTCATTCTTGCTTTATTTGATGATGACACACCCCATTTCTGTTTGGACATGCAGTTTGATGTCACATTTCCTGCAATTCCATGTACGTTACTTAGTCTTGACGCAATGGATATTAGTGGCGAGCAACATTTCAACATAGTATGTTCCCTGTAGCAGATGCTTATATGAACATATCTCATTGTTTGGTTTGTTTTACTACTTTGAATCAGGTTATCACAAATTTTATGTGTGCTTTCATTTGTAACCTTCAATCTTATGTGCAGAAACATGATATAATTAAGAAAAGAATCAATGCTCATGGTGATGTGATAGAATCCAGGCAGGATGGTATTGGAGCACCAAAGGTACTTGAAAGATAATTCTCTAGCTCTTCTTCTCACATGTGTTATTGCTCATCTTGATTTTGAAGGATGATTTTCTTTTTCTAAACTTCTATCGTGGCCTATACAAACCATGAACTGACATACTATGTAATTTAGAAGGACATTTTACAAGTTAGGCAATGTACTGGGCAAAAACAAGTGAAAGATATAAAGTATTGAGCAGGGATTCAAGATGGTAGTGTTTCTTTTGAATAATGTTTTCTGTGATTCAGGGATGATGGTGAGAAGAGTAAGGAAAAATTGGCTAGATTAGAGAAAATGTATCAAAAGTTGTTCTGTAGTGAGTGCATTAAAAGTAATGGTTCATAGTTTCCAATTGAGAAGATGGTATTCAGAACTTTTGGTTTTCTTGAGTGTTCCTGAAAAGTTGAAGTTTAGAGGTAATTGTTGATTAAAGAAACGTGACACTGTGAAAAAGGAGATAAGGTTTCAAGACTATTTCTGTGGGTTGATCAGTTTAAGCAGATAGGGAAGATTGCTCAGCTTCTAGGCTCTATAACTAATTTGAGTGTTTAACTGGCAATAACTAATAATTGGAGTTACAACTTGTCATGGGCACACATTTGTATCAAGGACCCTGGTGCAGAATTGCGATTTCTGTATTGTCTGAATTTATTGAGACTTTGTAAGTTGTAACCCCTTTCACCTTAAATCAGTGACATATTGGCATGGTTGGTAATTACCATTTGAATAGTCTTCCTCTTTTTTTTTGGTTTATGTTGTTACCTCTATTTAGCTTCTTCTTTTTACTTAATTTTCTTTCTTTCTTTTTTTTCCTAGATTGAGAAACCTCTGCAGAGGCATGGTGGCAGGCTTGAACATAATGAGACATATTGTGGCTCGTGTTTTGGTGCAGAACAGGTATGATAATAACTGGAGCCCCATATGTAATTATGTATATTAATTTGATTTTTAAAGCATGCTGAATAACACCTTCTTTGTGCTAACAAGTATATGAAAGTTGTTTGCTAGTTTGGCTTGTAAAATTTTCTTGAAATATTTCAGAAAAAAACTTCTTGGCTTAAAAACCAGGAAATTTGTTCATGATATTTATCAGGCTTGGTTTAATTCATTGTGATTAATTTCTCATTTATCCCTGTATGATTTTCTTGGCTAAAAACGATTATGCATCTTCTGAATGGAGACCAAAATTATAAAAACCACAAAGTTCCATGCTGAAGACAACCCTGATTCTTCTAGTTAGTGTTTTTACTTCTTTAAGAAAGTGGATGTATTCTGCAAACCATAACGAGGAAAAGCATACTTTGGATGTTGGCATTTTCCCCCTTGGCTCCCTGAGTTAATCTTCTACGCAACAATGTGTGAATAGCTAAGAGTAGAGAGCTTCGAGGTCATAGTTGTTTACCTGTTGGATGGAAGCAACGATTATTGGGCTCAACTTTCTAACATTCTTAGCTAATTATTTGATTTTTCGGGTATACCATTTATGAAAGGTTTTTCCTTTTTTTCCTCTCTGTGGTGTAGTCAGATGATGATTGTTGTAACTCATGTGAAGAGGTTCGCGAGGCATATCGGAGAAAAGGGTGGGCAATGACTAATGCCGACTTAATCGACCAGGTTTCTTTTCAAGTTCTTTTTTCAAGTGTTTTCTTGGCATTGCTAGATATTTGTATTCTGAATGTGCTAAGATTTAATTTGATTCACATATCTTGTAAAACTTTCATCCATGAAAACAAATCTTTACTTTGGCCTTTTTTATCCCTGCTTTTTTTTACGATCTATTTATTTTGTTCTCTAGTGCAAAAGAGAAGGCTTCTTCCAAAGGATAAAAGACGAGGATGGTGAAGGATGCAATATTCATGGATCTCTTCAAGTTAATAAAGTTGCTGGAAATTTTCATTTTGCACCAGGGAAAAGCTTTCATCAGACAACGATTTTTCTTGATGACTTGCTGGCTTTCCAGAAGGATAGTTATAATGTAAGGCTTATCTTTGTATTTAAAGTGTTTTTTTTTCTTTCATAAATTTCTTATAGGAGGTTGATATATTTTTGTGCTATACTTTTGACATGATTTTCAAGTAGTAATGATGTTTCTTACTTGTGTACTATGCAGATAAGTCACAAAATTAATCGGTTAGCTTTTGGTGAATACTTCCCTGGTGTGGTAAATCCTCTTGATGGGTAATGTGGTTTTTCTTTTCTTCATGCCTAGTCAGTCTCTTTAATAACTCAACCATTATTTTTGGCATCATCTTCTTTCTTTTCATACTGAAAATAAAAGAGAACCAAAATGCTGAAATTCTAAAATATTGCTATTTCAGGGCACAATGGACACATGAAACCCAAAATGGTGTGTACCAGTATTTCATAAAGGTTGGTTGTGTAAAATAGCTATCAGTATTCTTTTCTCTTATCTCTTTTAGTGATAGATAAATGTTGTTTGATTGTAACTTTCATTTTTTTGCCCGTATTGGTAGTGGGTCAAGGAAATTAATGTTTATGTTCATAATAATTGGAACTTCACCTAAAACTTATTGTAATCGCTATCTCTGTTTCTTTGAAATGAATAAATAAATTTGGATGATCAGTTATGTGGATTCTTGACCCCTTTCTCTGTCCCTCTCCAAGTGCACAGTATACATCTACGGTTTAAGTTCTGCACGATTGCCTACTTATGGGCTTCCAAATTTATATCTTATCTAATTTTGCAGGTGGTACCTACAATATATAAAGACATCAGAGGCCGCACTGTTCACTCAAACCAGGTACTTCTTGATTGCTGTTGGCGCTTTGAGAACGAGAATCACTTGTTTTACCATGTGTATTGCATCATGTTCTGATTTGTGCTAGCATTCCTATTGCACAGTATTCCGTGACACAGCATTTTAAGAATTTGGAGTTCATCCACCCGAACTCTCATCCTGGAGTTTTCTTCATCTATGACTTCTCTCCAATCAAGGTGGGTTCTTGGACCTTGCAATCTAATCAGATATCATTTGTGTAGTTTTATGGTAATATGGTTAGTTATTACATTTCTCTCCATGTTGCATGTGTGCATTGTTCTAAGTTTTATTTCTTTCATTGCTAATGGTTCTGTTATATTTGAAATTTATTTGTAAAAATTAGAATATATTAGATCTATTTTATGCCAATGCGATCAATCTTTCATCAGTCTTTGTGATACGGAATTCTCTTAGAGGCTCAGCCCCCAACCTGCCTTTGACCCTTTTCTCTATTACGAAGCAGAAAACTTGATTTAAACATAATATTCTACATCTACTAGAAAGTCTTATATGTTTTGTCTGCTAATGCTTCAATGTGGCCATCATTAAATGATTTTGCTCCCCATCAATTACTCTTCAGTGCACCTATCACCATCATTCATTTCTGTAGAAACAAACTATGAATTGTGGAGCCCATATATTTCAACAGTGATCAAAGGTGTTTCAGTCAAAAGTATAAAGAGATGCTATTTATCGTTGAATTGCTATGATCTTAAATATTAACATATTGCTTGCATTCCCCCCCTCCAAAAAAAAAAAGGGTGACATTGCTTTTTTTTTTTGTTTGTCATGTGCAGGTTACTTTTAAGGAGGAACACATTTCATTTTTGCACTTTGTCACCAATATATGTGCAGTAATTGGAGGTATTTATCATTGTTGGCTCTCTTATATTTTCCTGTGGATAGAATCCACCCCTATACTATAAGTCGTCTCTCTCCCCCAAAAAATACCCTGGTAGCATGTTTGGTATCATTTGACATGGGTGATTAAAGATGACAATATTTGCTTAAAAATCATGAATCAACATGGATTAATATTTATTAATACCACGAATTCTTTGAATGAAGTGATAGTTGAGTGTGGATCACCTAAAAGTTCCGGATCTTGACTTTTGTTTCTTTACTTATCTTCACTGTTTGGTTCAAGTGACAAAGATGGTATTACTTCTCTTATAGGTATCTTCACAGTTGCGGGTATTGTTGACTCATTTGTTTATCATGGTCAAAGAAAGATCAAGAAGAAGATGGAAATCGGCAAATTCAGATGAATGATTGTTCTGCATAATGTTTCCATGATGTTGCCTTGGCTCCAAAGCACGTAGTAAATTCCTTATCATGCTTTGACAGAGATCCACATCCTGCTTTATGCCATAGATTATGTGACAAATTGGTCCCTCAATCATTTCTGAAATTGTCAGATTTTGCCAAACATTTTCTTCTTCAACCATATTATTTTTGACTGAGCAAACCGAAAGAAAAAGGAAAACCCATTTCCTAGTTTAGATTATTGTAATCTAACGAGCCTTGATTTTTGCTTCAGAGTTTGAACTTTGTGTTTCATTCTTGGCAAGTGAAGGGTTAAAGCTACAATTTAGAATGATCTTTGTGCTTGTAATTTGTAAATTGATAATTCCATTTCTAATTTTATATAAGTGCTTTGGTAGATCAAATGTGTCTGTCTCCAATCTGAAGGCCTATGTCTTTGTGCCGTAATATGGAATTATTGGCATTATGGCTGCAGCCTCTTTATATTTTCTACTAAATCATTTCTTAGGAAAAAAAAATGTATTGAGCATAATTTCAGGAATAATCTTTCATATACTCAGCAACTGGTTAACAATGGCCTTATTATTTCATATTCATACATTAATTGTATTTTTATTCTATGTATGACGATAGCAAATTGACAAGTTTTTCTCATCAAATCTATGCCGTTAACTCCTCAATCAAAGAAGCCAGTGCTTTGTATGATGAACCATTTGGCACGAGAGCAATCCTACTCTTTTCTTTCATTTCCAGGAACTTCCTCCTCACCTCGACATCGCCCTCCATCAAGCGCCGCAGCGCTCTCTCCAACTCCACCGGAGACACCAAATCGCCGCCTTCCCTGTAATCCAACCTGATCTCCACACCCAATCCAAGCTCCTTAACCAATTGAAAAGCATTCATTTGCTGCTCTGCATAGAGTGGCCACGTGGCAATTGGAACACCATGCCATATACTCTCCAATATAGAATTCCATCCACAATGTGAGACGAACCCTCCTATCGCTTTGTGGCCTAATATCATTGCTTGAGGGACCCAACCACAAACCAACCCAATTCCTGCCGTTTGGCTTCGTTCAACGAATCCTGAAGGCAAAAGTCCCTCCACGTCAGCACATTCCCCTGGAAGGTCCAATACCCTCTTGGAAGGCTCCCTTATTGACCACAAGAATCGAAATCCGCTCTGTTCCAACCCCACCGCTATTTCCCTCAACTGCACCGCGCTGAGGCTTCCCATGCTGCCGAAACACAAGAACACCACTGACGAAGGCGGTTGCTCATCCAGCCATTTCATGATCCTTTCAGTTTCAACCGGATGCCACGTGGCCGATCCTACATGATCAATAACTGGACCGATCGGATAGATGGGAGGCCAATTCCCATTAGAATTAACAGAGTCGATTGCAGACGATTCCAGCTCTCTAAACGTGTTCACAACTATCCCCTTGGTTTCTTTGTACCTTCGTGCATGATTCAGAAACCAGAAATAGCCTTCCTGTTTTCTGTATAAGACTCTGTTTGGCAAAACTAATGGAGGTAAGGGATTAGCAAATCCGGGAATGATTAACTCATAGTTTGATGACTCTTTGGGGACCATTAATCCATTTTCGGAGTCAATAAACTCGGTGGCAAATTTGGTTTCATCTAGAGTTGGAAAATAAAGCATGAACCCCAAAAAGCTAACCGGAGAAGCAAAATAAAGATAGCAAGGGATGTTTAATTCGTTTGCGACATCGATCATAGATGTACAAAACATGTCAACAAAAAAGCCAACAACTCTGGACTCTGTTTCAGCGCAAGAAGTGATGAGATTAGCTATGGCGTTTTTAACATGAAGCTCGTGCTTAGTTACGAGAAGACACATGTAACCCAATGAAGTTTGGTATTCGTCAGTTGAAGGGGGGTCGACGGGAGGGAGGTTGATGAAATTGATGTTGGTTGCGGTGGATTCACAGGATTGGATATAGGCGGTGACCAAGGGTCGTTCGGACATGTCGATCATGAGTATAGTGGCGAGGAATCGAGGGTCATGATTGGTGAGGTGACGGGCGAATTCGACAGTTGGAACAAGGTTTCCAATGCTACCGGGAGTTGAGATGAACACCACATGGAACTTGTTCATTGCGCTGTTGTTGTTGTTGTTTGCAGAGTCAACGGATCAATAATATGTCTTTAGCTCGGGCTCTTTCAGAGGAAAGGAGAAGATGTCAAATGATTAGGATCCTTGGATTTTATCACATTGTCTCATTGGCACGCATTCGATGCTCTTTTTTATTTATTTATTATAATATATATTTATTTATGTATTTATTCCCACAAATTTTGCTTATATTGTAATATTCTAATTTCAAATAAGAGAATAGATCTTGTAAGAGATGGTAGTGTGTGTGTCTATATATATATATATATATATATATATGTATATGTATTAAGAACTAACCCATGGTCAAAAGTTCTCTTTGAAATCATAAATTTATTTTAGTAATTTAATTATACCTAGTTGGCGAGCTTGAAGAAAATTGCAACCTAGCCATGGAAGATAGGATAGAGTAACCATCAAATCCAAAGTGCATTTTCTAAGAGGGAAAAAAAGATTGCTACCTAGCCATGGAGGTTAGGGTGTCCCACCGGGCTTGCAAGAATAGTAGCTTAATATTCAAAAGCAAATAGGTTTTTGCTACCCATTCGTAGAGAATGGGGTGCCCCACCGGGCATGCAAGAGTAGCTTGATAATCCATTTCAAGTTGTATTATGGCTACCCATCCATAGAGGATGGGGTGCCCTTTTGGGCAATCTTATGTTGTAATGGAGATTTTTATAAACATTAACTTATATAATTAATTAATCAATGTGGATAGTTATACGGTTAAGTTAATTATCGTTTTTAACTTTCATCTCTTCTTTTCTTATAGAAGAATTGATTCTATAAAACTAAAGGTATGCTTTGAATTCTCAGCTTTGTGAGTTAAGAGGCTTTAATCTATATTTTATTCCTTTAATCTATTACCAATAGACAAATTACTGCGGATTATTATCAAATTTGGTTTTGCCATAGAGTCTCTGCTTTTCTGCCGATACATATACATAATGATAACGGGGGAAGCAAAATAAAGATAGCAAGAAATGACTAACTCGTTTTGCCACATCGATCATATAGATGTACAAAACATGTCAACAAACAAGGCATCAACTCTCGACTCTGTTTCAGCACAGGAGTTGATGAGATTAGCTATTAGTTATGAGAAGACACATGGAACCCCAAGGAAGTTTGGTAGTCATCAGTTGAAGGGGGATCGACGGGAGGGAGGTTGGAACAAGGTTTCCAATGCTACGTGGAGTTGAGATGAAAACCACATTGCCCTGTTGTTGTTGCAGAGTCAACGGATCAATGTCTTTAGCTAGCTCTCAAAGAAAGGGAAAGAATAAATAATATGTGTGCATAAATGGGGTGCATTGTAAGGCAATTTAGGATTGTCTCAAACAACATTTACTGTCACGGCCAAGGTTGTCAAAGAAGATGTAATGTATCAAAGAGGTACCAGCAGGAAATCATGGATTTTGGGAGCACCTCCATTATGTTTACTGTTATAGCAACTTTGGCAATGCTAAACCTTTTCAGTCTACTTGGAGCACTAGTTAATAAGATAGTTTTCTGGGGTTTAGATGATCAATACATGGATTTAGAAAAGTTGATGTCTCAGATAGTCAGATTAGTCTTTGTGGGCTTTTGTTCATGATGGTGAATGTACCAGTCTATATATGAAGCGCGCTCTTCTTTCGGAAGGACAAGGGCAGCATGCATACCGGCTTCTGTCATGTTCAAATCCATTGTTTTAGCTTCATTGGCATGCCTTGTGCCTTGGAAGTAGAAAAATTCATCTAGTATATATTAACCATGAAGATATTGTTCCATATATAACAAGAATAATGGGTATCATATATATTTCCTCTTTCCATTCCTTATTTATAAGTAGCTATGATGAAAATAAAAGGGGGAACTGAATATTTACACAAATCATGTAGCTAGGAACATAATTCTAAGTCAAATGCCCGATGACGATTAAGTTGTTTTCAGTTGTACCTTTTGTGTTTTACTTTTCTCATGGAAAAATTGATTCTAATATAAAACTAAAGGTATGCTTTTACCGATTTATATAATGATGAATTAGAGGGAAAAAAATAAAAAAAGATTGCTACCTAGCCATGGAGGATAGGGCATACACATATAGTAGCATCCAGATCAATGTGGGATAATAAGTGGTTTTTTGCTACCCATTTGTGGAGAATAGGATGTCCCACCGGGCATGCAAGAGTAGAATAGTAACCAAATCCAAGTTGTAATATGGCTGCCCATCTATAGGGGATGAGGTGCCCATTTGGACAATCATATCATCTAATAAAGGTTCTTATAAACATTAATTTAAACAATTAATTAATCGATGTGGGATATTTATACGGTCATATGATTAAGTTGTTATCATTTTTAACTTTCATCTTTTCTTTACTTATAGAAGAATTGTTGATTCTATAAAACTGAGGTATGCTTTGAATTTCTCTGCCTTGTGAGTTAAGAGGCTTCAATCATAAATTAATGCAGATTATTATCAAATTTGGTTTTTCCATAGTCTCTGCTTTTCTGCCGATACATACATACATACATATATATATATATATATATATATATAAAATGATAACAGGGGAAGCAAAATAAAGATAGCATGGATGACTAACTTGCGTTTTTAACATGAAGCTCGTGCTTAGTTGTCATGTAATGTAACCCAAAGAAGTTTGGTAGTCATCAGTTGAAGGGTGATCGACGGGAGGGATGTTGGTGGCGGTAACCAAGGGTCGCTCGGACATGTCGATCATGAGTATAGTGGCGAGGAATCGAGGGTTCTGATTGGTGAGGTGACGAGCAAATTCAACAGTTGGAACAAGGTTTCCAATGCTACATGGAGTTGAGATGATCACCACATTGCCCTGTTGTTAATGTTGCAGAGTCAACAATTCAATGTCTTTAGCTCT